>BGPR01018604.1:0-30596 GCA_013235015.1 Araneus ventricosus | reverse complement strand
CAAAAATAAATTCCCTTAAAATTGTTTATATTTCTCCCCTAGTCTGAGAAAGAAGCGTGTGTTTTTCATACAGAAACATATGTCTCTCTATGTGAAAAGAAGTCTGTTAACCTGTTGCATTGTCATTACAAAATGTACCATCAAATCAATCACCGAATGTCGCTATAATTAGCGTTAAAAATGACCAAGGAAAGAAAACGCTACATATGGCCTTTACAGTCTATTTCAGAATCATTTATCTGGTAAGGAGTGGTAAAATTGCTGGAACATGTGTCAGAGAGATTTTGCCATAGAATTGGGAGCCTTGCTTTGTAAAGGAGCTTATTTTCTCTTGTTCAGCGTGGATTGAACAGGACACAACTGAATTCCGAAGGGGATGTTCAAAATATTCCCTTTTTATTCTTAGTCATTTCTGAAGGTTACCAGTTTAGGATGCAACAGGTTAATTTATCTCTCTTAAAAGGGATACCATTTTTGTGAAAAAGAATTGTGAAGAATTATAATCCAAAAGTTTATCAAATAGCTAGTAAAAGGAATGTAAATAGATACGACAAATTTCATTTCCTAACTACAGCGCTGGATATTATTTTATAATTAAATAAATTGTTTGAATATATTGAGCAAAATTACATTAAAAACAAAAATATTATAAACCCCTACTATCGGGGTAACAATTGAAAAAATCCCATTATGTTCTCCATCGAGGACTGTATCATTCAACCAGCGACCCCAGTCTCTAGCCCTGGGTCACGCTCCAGTGCGCTTTCGACCACCAACTGTGAGGAGAAAAGGGGAGAAGGCGGACGAGTCCATTTCACGAATCCATATGTCAACAAAACCTCCGTATACAAAGGTAGTAAGATTTTGAGGGCCGCTAGGAGTCAGAGGGTTAAGAAAACAGATTTTGTCATGTATGACAAAAAAGCTACTGAAATCCTATATTAGATTATCAAATGTATAAATATAGTGTATAAGTTCTAATTATTGCCGTTGGTAATATCAATTTTTAGCTTTCTAAAAAAAAGGTTATCAATGTCCCTCGCATTCCCCTTACATTTGCCATGTTGTCAGATTTTTGGATGACAAGTGAGCCGCCTTACCATAAAATAATATGGGCCCTAGAATGCCTGTGAGGGAGACAAAGATAGGTAATAATTAGCTTAATTTAGCTTCCTGCAGCTTTTCTAACCGAAAGAAACAAAAAACGATAAGAGTTCTGTAGTACAAGCCTACTATTTGTTCTGTGCAAAATCGGGCCACCGCTAGCACTTAGATTCCACTTGCTGTCTAAAGTCCCCACAAGTGGAAATAATGATTGACTCCCTATTTCCAAGAAGATTTTAGACCTTAGATAAAGGAATACTAAATCTTGTACTACTCAGAATACTACTGCTTTTTTATTAATATTTTTCCTTGTTGCTGCATTTTACTGTCATAAAACCTATGGACGAATTCGCCAATCATTTGAAGCAGACGCGTACCAACCTATGGTACGTGTTATTTTTACATGCAATTTTTCCATTTTTTATGTTATCTTAAGGAGTTGTAATTTTTAATAAAGTTTGATTTTTGTTGATTGTTTCTTAATCGGTTAGTTGACATCAGTCAATATTGTTAATGCAATAACTGGATGCTTCTGCGTTCAGCACAACAGGTATATTGTTATTATTATTATTTACTTCTTCTTTTTTTCCTGTAATTTCTTTTGCTTATTTACATATCTTTATAAAACTTGATTCTATGAAACAAGCTCAAGGATTGCATCTATATTGACTATTCAAAAATGTAATAAATGATGAAGGATAAGGCAGGAAATAAAATTTGATGAGTTCTGGTCTGAAATAAACGAAAAACGCCTTCTTCTTTATGCTCCAATCGTCTATTAATAGATGTAAAGGGCTAATGAAGGCCCTGGATCAATGTACGAACATTCTTCCTCTCCCCCATGCGGGCTCATATTGCGAATTATGACTGTGGTGACTAATAAGCGAAGAGAAATGTTTCGTCATTCTTCCAGTTGCCCGGTCACGTATGGTTGTGTAAATACCAGTGGTGTAGTCGCAAAATAAGCAATGATGAGACGCTCTAAGAACAGTGCCGGGGCGCTCTAACCTAGGTGACAAAACTCACGCCCTTTAAAGCACGTTTAGGCAATTTTTTTCTTATTTATTTCTCTTAAAAAATGCAGTGCCGGAACGGCACTCCGCCTGTAGTGGAAATAGTAAATACCACAGACTGTAATTTTGATTAAAAGAATCACAATGTGTAAATTATATATTCTGAGAAATAAATATAAAAATGTATTTAAACTCATTTGTGGCCCCATTTCTCATGGATAAAAATAAAATAGTCTTGAAAATAAAAAAATATGTTTTTTCTTATCCCGAACCAGATGGCTCCCTGCTGGACCCGGGCCCTAAGCATTTTGCCCCTCCTGCCTTTACCTGTCGTTGAACCTGTAGTTGTTATGCTGATTTCACGCGTCATTACAGGAAGAGCACGCCTTATCGCGCCATTTCACGTCTGAAAAGAAAATTTACTGGACCTCTAAGTCATATGTGCGCGGGTAGTCCTCCTTTTGTCTTTCTTTCTCTTTTCTTTTCACCAAATACCACTGTGCAGTTATGAAGATAACTTAATATTTGTCCCTAAAATTCTTAATCAGGTGCATATTGTTGTAGTGACACTAACCTTTTACTTTTAAGAAAAGGACGTTGAAAGGCCTTTGATTCTAAGCGCTTTCCCCTAGACCCCTACAACTTGGATTGTAATATAGCTGCTCAAGCGTAGCTAGAAACATTCCTTATTAGTTGTGCCTGTAAAGGTGTTGACCAGTCCGAATGAGAACCTAATTCATTCAGGTTTCTCCAAACGTGACTTTTGGAGAGACGTAAAATCTACTCGTTACGTCACAAATGCTTTAGAAATCGCGACGAAACAGATGCTTGTTTAACACGTTCCATTCTCATCATTTATATGTGTAAGACATCTTTTCGTATTAAAGAGAAGATGTTCTATAATTTGATAATTTGCTTTATTTACGTATCTCTTATAGATAAGAAACTTAAGATAAGAAACTTAATTCTGAATTTCGCTATTAGGTGTCGCTATAAGTTATTTGATCACCTAGTTCAAAGCCTTTTAAGTACAATTCGGCACCACTTTACTATAAAGAGTTGCTACTTGCTATCTAGATTATTAGTTAACATCGTTTCACACTAAACATTGTATCGATATTTTTTAACGGACTACATTGAATTCCTCTGATCGTTTCTGTTATCCATCCAGAATTTTAAGAAAATTCCTCTAATACCACTTTAAAAATTATAATTTCTTACTGATAAATTTAGAAAACGCCCGGAAGTTTGTTCAAGACGTTTACTTGAATCAATTTAAAAGCGATTCGATCCTTGTATCGTGTCATGTATCTAAAGAATATTTGAACTGTTTATTCGTATTCATAGCTTTTCCCACAAACAGGATGAAGAATTTGCTTATTTCGCAATATTGATTCAAATTATCACAGTGGCGCTCGATGTCGAGTTAGAAGATCAGTCTGAAATAAAAACAATTTCTAGAAACATAAACGATCTTAATCTACATTTCACCTTATTACTCCGATGAATTATTTTTCTCAGCTGAGTTTGGTGTTTTACAGCGCAAGGGCAAGCTTTTCTCCTGCTGTGTTGAACAAGTTGTTGAAACCACAGATTATTAGAAGAAAGTTAAGAGCTTCACACACTATATTTTTAACCAGCGGTTGCCAATCGTTTTTCCTCCCGTACACCTTGATTAATCTTTCATTTTTTATGTACACCTTACATTCATATCCCACCTTCAATCATCCCCACGGCAAAGAAGTTTTTATTAATAAAGTTAAGGTTTAAGTCAAACGACTCGAATTAGCTGAAATAACATTTATAGAATATATTTTTCGATTAAACATTTTTTATTCCATTTCGCATAACACCATTCGTATAACATCAAACAAAGAAAAGCAGAATTAAAATAATTTTGGCATTAACTTATGAAGAAAGCTTGTTCATTGTGACAATCAACTATTGAAGTGGATGACAAGTGATCCTTGAGCTTGTTCCATAGAGCACTGTTTAGAAAATTTGGCTGAAATGAAGATGGATATTTTCACATGTCTGCAGCTGGTTCAATCACATGTGAATGCTCTTCTCACATGTTCTACGTTCATGAAAACAATAAATACCTTGATGCTTTAACACGGAGAACTTGGAGTAACAATTTTCGATGATATTTGGTTTTATTTTAATCCCTCGCCAAAGCTATAATTGTATCTTTTGATTCAAAATCACATTTTCCTGTAAATTTTATAACTCTAATATAAAAATTAAATGATAGTTTTCTAGATATGGATAGACTCTTATTGATTCCTAGAAACCAATGTTTTCAGACTTATTACGCCTCTAGAACTCACATCAATGGCTGCACACCTTCTTACCCATCTTGTCTGATTTCAACCGCGTGACTCCCGCATGGATGTTACATTATTGACAAAAGGAAGTTACTCATAAGGTATTACAAACTTTTACCAAACCAAAATTTAAGAATTCTTCTATATAGTGTTCACTTTTCTTCTTATTATTGTTGTTTATAAAGAAGTCACAGTCATTTGTAATCGGTAAAATTGTTTTTAATTTACCTATAATTTTAACGTAGGAGTACGTCCTCCCATTGGGATCTCAGGAAGGAATATGATTCACACGCCAAAACGCCGCAAAAAAATGTTCTATGGGAGATCCTCTATATCTCGGTAACTGCATACATTGAAAACATAACTAATGTTATATTTTAGAGATAAACGGTAACAACAGAAGTTACAAAAAAAATTGAAATTCGGGATTGTAGTTCAGCGACTACTGAGTCGCAAAGTTGATTAAAAATAAGCATGAATTTGTGACGCGATCCTCTATATCTGGGTAACTACATACGTTGGAAATATAACTAATGTTTTATTTTAAAGATAAAGGGTAACAACAGAAGTTACAAAAAATATTGAAAATTGGAATTGTAGTTCAGCCACTACTAAGTCGCAAGTTTCGAGAAACAAAAGAGTCACGCGAGTAAAGTAGTCCTACATCTTTAACATCAGAGGCTGTTTGGAAAAAACAGCCTGCAGTCATTTTTTCTCATATGGTTCCTTTTTTCACAGCTTTAATGTTAATTTATGAGGTTTTCAAGGTTTCAGATTTATATATCGAATAAATATCTAGAATCGGTAAGAAGATCTACTTTTACTCTTTATTAATCGGTCCCTACATTTATAAGGTTAAAATTGAAAAAACGGTATTTTGAGGGTACGTGTAAGGCGTTAAGTTAGCTAATACTGTCCTCGGAGGCTCCTAGTTTTCATTTGAAATATAGTTTATTCACATATTAAATTTGGTAGTCGATCTTTAAAGCAACTTCTTTAAATATCAAGCAATACTTCATGTAAAAATCAGTGATGGAAACGATATTTTGCTATCCCTGTTCTTCGAATTTACAATATTTCCATTCCTATGAATCACTATCCACAAAAAAAGTTTTTTTCTGACTCATGGATGTGTGAAACTTCGAAATTTATCAAATATCGGAGTCAAAATCTTTCATACATTACTTTTACTTTGTCTCCTTCTGTACGAGTGGGAAAAAATGAGTTAATTAATTATAAAACAAAAGTTTACATCAGGCTGTGTGCTGTGTTCGTTATCGAAAAATATAAAGTAAGGGGTTTGAGTTTTTAATTTAAAAAATCCGAAACAAAGCCAAATCGGAAAAAATATGGTAAAAATTGAGAGAAAAATAATCCATAGTGACACCATCAAGTATTGAGTTCCGTTATTTATGCCTTGCTGGGTAGATAAAGCCTCATTCTCTCTTGAAAAGGGAAGCGACCAGCTATCGGCATTCTACTTAATTTAAATATTCTTTCTTCTCTGTTAATTGATCACAGCAATGAGTTAAGGGGCTATAGGACCTTTAAACGCGAAAAAGGAACTCGAAAATTGTTCAGTTACGACTCTTCCTAACGCAAGAAAAAATCATTGAACTTAATATATTTTTTATCACAGTTATATAAGAGATATAACCTTATAAATATGAATTTTTAAGACAGTGAAATAATTTTCAATATTATAAATAAAAGTATAAAATAGACATATTCCGTATAAGGTATCGAACTCAAATTTGGCTTGCGCGCAGGATTTTTAAAAAATGGTTCATCGTATCACTATAAAATTTTCCAGGTATGCTTATACACGCACAATAAGGAAAATCATGCAAAATGATAAATATCAAAATAGATTTACTAGACTTTTTTTTACTTTTTATGTTGTTAAAACACGATAACGCTTTTTTAAGAAAAATGTCAGCATATTAGCAAGAACTGAAAAAAAAATACATTGTAATGCTTTGATCTTGCATGATTTTCTTTATTGTGTGTGTATAAGCATACCTGTAAAATTTTATAGTGATACGATGAACCATTTTTTTTAAATCCTGCGCGCAAGCTCTGAAAATATAGTTTTGAGAAAAAAGACTTTAAAGAAAAAAATCACTTGCTAAACTTCTATATTCATAGAGTTCATATTTTAAAGGCCCAAAATTCATATAATATCCCTTCTGATTTCATAACAGTATTTTTTACAGCTGTTTTACGATTTTTTTTTCTCTGAAGGCTTTAAGGGTAGCTTTATTGCAGCATTTTTCAGCTAACTTGATTCGTTGTTTATCCCGAACGAATGTTGTTCAATTGCGACTCTTCCCAACGTAAGAAAAAATCATTTAACTTAATATATTTTTTAGCACAATTACATAAGAGATATAACCTTATAAATATGAATTTTTAAGACGGTGAGATAATTTTCAATATTATAAATAAAAGTATAAAATAGACATATTCTGTATAAGTTATCGAACTCAAATGTTTCTTGCGCGCAGGATTTTAAAAAAAATGGTTCATCGTATCGTATAAAATTTTTCAGGTATGCTTATAGACACACAATAAAGAAAGTCATGCTAGATCAAAGCAATATAATGTATACTTTTTTTTCAGTGCTTGCTAATATGCTGAAATTTTTTTAAGGAAAGCGTTATCGTGTTTTAGCAACCTAAAAAGTAAAAAAAAATTCCAGTGAACCTATTTGAATATTTATCACTTTGCATGATTTTCAAGCTGTGTTCTTTAGGAGTAAATTTGTATAACATTTGTTACTATAAGTTACTTATTTTCTGCAAAACTTTGCGCGCAAGCTCTAAAAATGTAGTTTTGAGGGGGGAAAAATTAAAGTAAAAAAAATAGATTACCAAACATCTGTATTCATGCAGATCAACATTAAAAGGCACCAGAAAAATATATGTTGACTTCTAATTTCACGACAGCTTTTTTTTTAGCTGTTTTTAGTCTTTTTTTTGCTTTGCGGGCTTCAAGGGTAGCTTTCTGGCAGCATCTTTCAGCCAACTTTATTCGTTCTTTATCACGAAGAAGTGAATCCTTAACCTGCTGCTCACCAGTGTCCAATTCCAGTTACTTTAAATCTTCTAAGATGCCCTTTTCCCCATTATTATAACTTATACATGCCAAATTGGAGGCTATTTGTGCAATTTTCCTTGATGAATTGGTGTTTTTTGAGCAAAAATGCCAAATTAAAGAATTTAATGACTCGTTAGTATTTTGAGTCTTTCCTCCTAAACATCTTTTTAATAGTGTTGGATTCGATAAGGCCTTAAATATTGGCTTTATCATATCCATTACTGCTCTTGGAACAGAACTTTTATGCTTGAACTTTTCTAAACTGTTCTTAAATTTTGCCTGATTGTATTTACACCACGAGTTTTCACCCGTGGGACAAAAGTGATGTTGTGGATCAGCATCTGTTGACACAAAGTGCATCCAAATGGCCCATATATATTTCCTCATTGAAAGCAAATTGTCCTTGTTCTTCCTAATAGCATTGCCATAATATGTAGTGAGTTTTTTTATGAGTTCATCAGTTAAAGGCCCCTTACCACTAATAGTCTTTCCGTCGGCTAATTTCTTCCTTTTCATGTCTTTTTTCAGCTTTCTCAGACGTGTTCCCATTCGCTTTTGTACGTGACCCACACATTCAACTTTTTCTATGGTTGTATTTATCCCATATGGTTTATCCTCACAAACATCTTTGAATGTAGAAGCATCACCATCACCTATATAAGATAAATACCTGACACCTCTTTCTGCGACAGATCTTCGAAAAATTTTTTTCATGCCCTCAACTTCCATTTTACCTGCTGATCCAAAATTATTTTTTCGGCATGACTTAGCACGATGCGACTGCCATTGCTGATAACTGGATTTTGATTTGTCTGAATACAGTTTTTTTGAAACTTCACATGACTTGCAGTAGGAAGACATTACATCGATATCAATAACCTTCCCACTCTCAGCTCCTATAACGGTACATACACCAACAAGAGGGGAGTGACCCCGTGTTTTCCAAGTTCCATCTCCACTTACCATGACATCCGAGCTTCCAGTTAAAAGTTCTTCTTCTACAACTGCTTTCTTCATACATGAGTTAGCAAGACAGTTGTTGCACGGAGAATCTAGTCATTAATTTTGTCGTACGATTTTTGAGATACAGGTGCAGGAAGGGCCATGTAACTGGAAAACTTCTGAAGAGATTTTGCACCTTTTCCAATCATTCGCATTGCAAATACAGCTCTTCTACTGATTTGAACATTTTTTTTATGCCTACCATTTTTGAATTTCTCCAAGTTTTTTCAACGTTGCAACTTTGACAAACAATTTTAAATGAGGATGAAAATCCATAGTTCGCAGTTTCAATTATATTAATGGTTCCAAAACATGTCGAACAACGCAGTGATTTTACAAAATCTTTAAAAATCGAAATGTCAATGAAACTGAATCTTTCAGAATCATTAGTGGGCAGTTGGCTGCTTTCATTTACAGATAGTTTTTTAAAGGAAGCACTTTTATGTGGATTAGCTTCCGCTTTACTTTTCACATCTTTTTTGATGTGCTGATTGCCTCTGAAACGACATTTTTTTGATCTTCTACCAGATTTTCTGTTTCTTTTATCATTCATCTTGTAAAACACACAGTAAATTCCGAATATTTCTAAATTTTTTTAAACATGCAGTAAGATTATGCGTCCTTATGTGTATATCAGATCATTAAAAATTCAGAAATATCTGATATGGATTGCGAAAAATTGAGTATTTCTCTCCTCTTTGCAATTTCAGAAAAATGATACGGATGGTGTTCCTTGTTAAGCGAAGAATTCTCACCTTTGCCCTTCGTTTGTGCAAAAACCATTAAAAGTAAATGAAAAATATGCTCGAAAATAATTATAGTGTAAATTCTATGTACGAGAGAGGAGGTGGTCTTCATATTTTTATAGCATGAACAATGCGATTTAGAACGGTTGGAAAAATCTAAACACTACATGATCGGAACCATGAACTGTCACCATTTTGAAAGGGGAAAAAAATATCAATTCTCATACGTCGTTTTAATGACCTCAAGGAACATTCATGCGAAATTTGAAGGAAATCGATCATTCGGTCGTGACTGCGTAACAAACAAATTTATAGCTAAACAGATGATATTACAAGCAGTCGAGTTAAAACAGGAACTGCCTTCACGCGATCAAATACTTTTTTTTAAATTCTTAAATAACTTGAAACAGATATTTGAAATCTTACAACCGCTTTACAGAATATTAATGATCTTTAAAATATAAATAATTCTGAAAACTGAATATTTGTAATGTTTACGGAATTTCTGACGTTTTATAATTTTATTCAGAAATAAGGATGATATGTTGTTAAGGTCTACACTGTAGGTAGACATTGGATTTCAAAAGATTTGATTATTGCTATAGAAATATCTGACAGAAATCCTGAAAAAATACTTAATAGAATTGATTTTGATAATAATCTAAAGTTAATCTAAATAAAAGTAATCTAATCTAAAGTAAAAGTAAACTAAACATAAATTGTTTGATTAATTTTTTTCCCTGATAAATTTCATTTTTATGACAAAATAAATACTAAACAAATTAGTTTATCAATAATTAGATAAAATTATTTTAAACTATTTGAGGAAAGCTTAAAATTTATTGAGGAAAATTCAAAGTATTATTGGAAGTTGCATTAATCCTCTGACTGTGTAAATTTTTAAAAACACTATTTAGATGCAATCTTTGCAAATTTGTCCAAATACCATTTAGCCAGCTATTTCTTATTTATGCAAAGCTTTATTTCCATCGTATCGTCCAGTGCTACGTAAGCACATTAGCCTGTTAAAATCGCAGGATACAGCAGAAAAGAGACTTGCTTTCTTAAAGCGGAAATCGCGTCATACACAGTCAGAGGTTTATATGTAGATACATAATTCCTCTGCTCGGTGTGCATCGGATCACGCGAGAAGAAAAGACAGAAAGGAAGTCGATTTTCGGAGAGTGAGCTCAAATAAAGCCGAACCCGCACAATCGTGCGGGTAAACAAATATTACGCCTAAAAAGCAATTATATTAGCTCTGAACTAACATATTTTCTTATTTTTCATTTATTTCAACCTCAAATAATTTTTAATAATTAGCTAATTGCGACAGATAAAAAATTCAAATGTTTAGCACGAATTTTTTGCCAACAGATTTAACGCGATTATAATTGAAATATGGACTGTATCTGCCGCCTTTTAAGAAAACTAGATAATATTGATATTCTGGAAACTAGAACAGTCAAATGCAACTCTCCAGGAAGCAGGAATGCTAGCTAATGTCTCACCCGCAAGATCATACGGGTTCGGTCTTAAAGGGTTATTAACATCAGAAATATTCGTTATTGGCTACTAAAAATTGAGTATTTTCTTTCTCTTTCACTTTTCAATAACTAAAGATAGGTGGCGTTGTTAAGCGTCGATCTGAAGAATTCAAAATTCATTTTGTTACAATTTTCTTATCACTTCGTCGCTGCTTTAAGGCATTTTTTTATAAAATATAGAGTAATTCGGTATTTTAGTAGGAAAAGCGAAAAAGGCCGAGTCGCTTTTTTTCTGAATGATCTCCTTAGTTTGAATAGAAATCTAAGATGTTTGTCGAATTATGTTTCGATTTCGTAGTCCAAATTTCGCTTTGAATTTTACATTATTATGGTATGCTATTATATCTTCAGATACGGAACTTGTCAGGCTACAAATTTCGCATCTGAAGATGTAATAGCATATCTTCAGAAAAAAAACGATATCATATCTACAGAAACGAATAGCAAGTTACTATAGTAACTTTCTTAAAAATGATTAAATATTCAAATACTCAGTACTAAAAATACTCAGTTTTTCGGAACTGATACTGGATGTTTCTAAATATTTTTCACACGCAGTAGGTTTATGCTGTCTTATGTTTAAATCAGAAGTTTAAAAAAATTCAGAAGAATCTATAACTGCTTGCGAGAAATAAAGTATTTCCTTCGTTATTGAAATTTCAAAAAATTGTGATGGGTGGTTTTGCTTGTTAAGCGATACAATATTGATATGTCAAACATTTATGTAAAAAAACAGTTGTAGCATATTTATATTTCTATTACTGAAAAAGAAGAATGCGTGTGCGCTCTTCAAGGCAGACCGTCGAACCTAGAGCTACGAATTTTGGTAAAAACACACTTTAAAGGGTTTGAAATGTGTACTTAGGGGCTGTTTTTGAATTTTTAATGAATTTACAATGGTGAAAAATTTCAAGTGCTTCCTTGATAACTTCAGACATTATTAAACCACCAATAATTATTTCACCATCTAAAATTTAAAAGATTTGTCGTTTCTATGATACCAGTTTAGTTGTCATGCAATTGTTTTGATGAAATCTGGACATGGTTTTCAGAAGTTTCCCATTATTAGAAATGCATGATTCTGAGGGAATTTTAGTGTCGTACCGAATTTCAAATATATATCATAAAACTGCATCCATTCAGCGAATAAATAGCGCTGAAACCTGAGTATGAGAAAAATGATAAATCAGTCGTTTTTTCCCTTGGACCTTGAAATGATGGCAACTTTATCAACTCAGACATAAAAGTCTAAGCTATAAATTAAAGAAATACTACACTATGCTGAGAGCGTTCGTCTATGGCAATATGATAAAAATTTATATAAAACAGTTTTGTATTAATAAAGTGGTAAACATTTTATAAATACGCTCGCGCAAAGAGAAATGTTTGCCAGTTTTTTTGTATGTCCTTTAATGGGAGTTGAACACTTTACACCAGAGAAAAATGAAGTCTTGTCACTTTTTAAATAGACCCTTCATATGAGGTCTCATGTACACTCAAAAATAAAGTACAATCAAGGTGAACCTTGCTAGTGTAATCGTTTTCCGCATGCTTGAAATGCAGGAATCTGAGGAACTTTTATCGACCTACCGAATTAAAAATAGACATCATAAAACTACATCCATTCAACATGTAGAGAGCGCTGAAAACTAAAAAAATGATAAAGCTATCGTTATTTACCTGGGACCTTGAATTGATGACAACTTTAACTCTCCTTTACCAGCTCAGACATAAAAGTCCAAGCTATAAATTAAAGAAACTAGGGACAAAATTCTCCACAAATGATTTTGTAATTTGATAAAAATTTATATACAAAAGTTTTGCATTAATATAGTGGTAAAAATTTTATAATACGTTCGTGCGCAAAGAAATGTCTTCCTTTGTTTTCTATGTCCATTAATATGCGTTCAAAACTTTATATCAAGGGGAAAAATGAAGTCTTGCCATTTTTTCACTACACACTTCATGTGAGATCTTACGCACACTCAAAAATAAAGTGCAATTCCTGCTAACCGAACTAGTGTGGCAGCCGTTTCGGATAAATATTTTTTCGGTTAAGCCTTGAACATCAGAGTGGAACGAAAGAAACGTTATCTTAATTTTTTAAATTTTTAATAGTGCATAAAAGTTGCATTTTGATGCAAACAAATGAAAATAAAATTTTACGCTAATCTTGAGGCGCTGCAAGTACAATAAACTTTCATAAATTTGAAAAATTTTGCTCAATTTCAATATTTTTCTCTAACTTCTTACTTCAATTATAAAAGCCCAAACTCAAATATTTTTCATATTTTATTCCTTTCTCTTAATACCACAAACATTGTAGGAGGTTTAAAACGTTATAGAACATTGATTTGATATTAAAACATTCTAAAAGAGATAACAATTATCTGTTTTGTGGTTAGAATTTACACTCTCTTAATGGTAAACTATAATTTTTGATAGAAAAGAAAACGAATAAATACCCTAGATCTCAGATTCCTAACAGCAGCTTTGAAATATAAGTTAGACATTTTACATTTGATAATATCCACTTTAAGTGAATCGTTGGATCTGTGTTGTGTATGCATCATCAATGGGGGAAGGATCAAAAGAATTTAAATTTCTGGAAGCTTGTTAATATTTTTATATTGAATTATGAAAAAACTTAAGTAGTTATTCTGTGAACAGTATACTTCATGTTAGAGTGTTAGGGGAAGTAGAGACATCATCTCTCACATTATCGGTATATCAACAACACAATTCTATAACATTATTTCGTCTCTTAACAAGCAACACCACCCATCTCAATTTTTTCAAATTTTAAAAAGGAAGAAAATACTTAGTTTTTTGGAACAAATAATGAATATTTCTAAATATTTTTTCACACGCGGTATGAGTATGCGGCCTTATGAGTATATCATATGATGAAAAATTCAGAAATATCTGATATTGATTGCGAAAAATTGAGTATTTCCTTTCTCTTTTAAATTTAAAAGAATTATATAGGCGGTGTTGCTGGTTAAATGAAGAATTCTAACCTTTTCCCTTCGTTTCCGGCAAAACTATTGGAAGTACATCAAAAATAAGCATGAAAAAATTGAAGTAATTTTATGTCCGAGAGTACAGGTAGTAAATTTTTATAGCATGAGCAATGCTGCAAGACTGGATCGAAAATGCTCAACACTAAATGAACGAAACCATGAACGGTTAGCATTTAAAAACGGAAAAAAGTATTCCTTCTCAGATGTCGTTTTAATTACTTCAAAGAACATTCAAACGAAATTCGAAGGAAATCAAACAGTCAGTCGTGACTGAATAACAAACAAATTTATAGCCAAACAGATGATATGACAAACAGTTGACACTACTACAGTCCTCGTTTCAAATTTCATAAATGCCTCTTAAATACCAAGTTCTGTACAATATCCGAAACATATTTCCATTCTTTATTTCAGGGTAGGTCCCTAACGGAAGGAAATGCTGGACGGAGAAACTTCATATGGCCCATATGATTAATTGAATGTAGAAGCGTGTTAAAACGACTTTGAGTAAGATATATAACCTCAAGTTTGAACGCTTTCTAAACAGGAAACAGTGAATAGATTCTGGCTATTTTGGAGGCTTTGAATTTAATTTGGAAATGACTGGACATGGTGCAACCGCAGAAGTTTGCTAATGAATCAAATATTGACTGAAAGTTTCCTTTGCGCTGTATAGTAAAGTGGAAAGTTAACAATAAGATAAATCGTAGCAGTATCTTGCGTTGTCCTGTCTTTTTTATTTATATAAAATCCTTGAGTGGTCTAGAAACGGAACATTGCCATATAAATAACATAATATGTATGAATATCATTTTATCCCATATTTAAAATTTTTAGTGTCCGAAGAGTATTCCTCCTCCGCAGAGAAAATAAAACCACTGAAGAGAAGAATGATTCCTTCCAGCACCGAATTTCGCTGCCGAACATTGGTAGTTATATAATGCAGACTTGCCTTAACTTTTCTTATAATGTTTCAGGCTAAAGGAAGAACCTCGGAGAAGGACTACACTAGTGATGTTGAAACAGAGATTTTAGCGTTCCTTAACAGCTGAAAAATGTCTCGTGAGACTAAAATTACAAAATAAGTGAAGAATAAAAGTTTATTTATAATAAATATAAAGATTACTTCAAATGTGTTCGCAACATATCTGCAGAGATCGAGGGCGTCAAACGACATATTACTTAAACATTAAAAATGGTTTCTTATACCTCGAATTTTTATTATTATTCTGAGGTTAATGTTCCGTACATAAGTTGAAAAATGCGCGGAATGTTGCACATTTATCCGGGCGGCAAAGCTTGCAGCGACGCCAACGTCTACATCAGCCAAAAGACGCGGTTGGCCTTCAGCGTTTTATTTAATTTACGCAACACTCACAAAAATAGCAAGTTTTGCATTAAATCTGGTCTCAAACCCGTATATCTATAGTATCCAAACCAGCTAAATAAATGATGACTACCAAAATATTATTTATTTTATTAAATTAAATCATTTCTTTTATTAGAATATAATTTAATGATTATTTCACCTAAATGTTTATCAATATTGTTCATCTTTATAGTAGCCACCTTAAAGATACGGATTTTTCTAACGTTCAAGTTCTAAATTATTTATAATTCTAAACTTACCACTTAATTCTCTTACTCTTCAATACTGTATTGCAACTTTTTTTCCATACTTAAAAAATACAACGTCGCGTAAAAAGCAAAACCACCTATCTAAAAAGAGATATTTCTCACCATATGAAAATTCAGTTTTATATCTTTTTTAAAACTCTCCCGGCAATTTTTTACTAAAACTTTTGACCCTGCTTTCAAATATTTGTAAATGTGTGAATCTGAAAGAATTTTATCGCCCTCCCCGAATTTCAAAGAAATATTAGAAAACTACATACAATCAAATTACAGACGACACTGAAACCTGAATATCAGAATAAAATTGAACCTCATCGTTCTTTGTCATTGTTCCCGTCAAATGATAAGAACTTAAGACTCCAACTTTCGTTTACCAGCTCGGAAATAAAAGTCCAAGCTATGAATTAAAGAAATTACAAATTCGTCCATGAGAGTTGTTTTGTCAGTTTGTGAAAAATATATATACAAAAATTTGTTATTAATATGGTGGTAAAATTTTTTTAAATGCCTCTGTAAGTTCTTTATTAAAGATCGAAATACATTATTAGGATTACAGTAGGTACTTAAATACAGGGGATGAGCACATAGACTTGTCCAAATATATTACAAACTAACTGTTGAATATAAAAGAGTAATTATAGAAACATTTGGGCAGTTAACTCTTAATTTTTTTTGTGCAATGAATGTAGCCCCTTCAAAGCCAAGATTGAATCGGTGGTAAAATTTTAGGATGACTTAATTTTTGCAAGAAATTGTGTCGATAAAAGATAAAGGGAAGTATGTGCTTTCGTTTTATGAAACGAATAGCGCTTTCGTGTTCAACGTGTTTTTCGACGTTGCTATAGTCGCAACCCTCCTGAAGTGAAGGTCATAAATCTTTGGTATAAAAAATTTACATAACAGGGGGAACGCTTTCTGCTTTCATATCAGCGGAATCCTGCAAAATCAACTTTGAATGCATCAAGCGAGCTGATGTACGAGGCGCAGAGCGATTAATACGGCAATATTAACGTTCAATAAATAAATTGTTAACTCATTTTTAATTTTTATTTGAGTAAACATAGGCATAAATTTAAACATCCATCATTTATAGACCTCATAGATTTTTCCCCATTGAAAAAATGATATTTTCTTACGGAAATACGAGTAAAACATTACATAAGACAAAAGGTGCTTGGCGGTCAACTTTGATCCGCCATTTTGGATGGAAATACGCATGAGAATTTAAAGGACTTATCAGGATTTGTTCTAAAACATAGCTAAGAGATAATTCTGAAAATTTGATCTAATTATGAATTACTTTCATATCGATCCCCTTCTTGGCCTAAATGTATTGGGCTAATTAGTGTTCAACGTGATCTTCGTCGTTGCTATGTACGCAACCTCCTGATGTTAAGGCACTAAAGCTTCAGAATTAAAAGTTTACAGAAACAGACAGCGTTTTTGACTTAGACGTCTCTTCATAGTGGTCTAATGGTGTGTCGGGAAAGGAAAAAAATTATGACGCTTTTCGTGGTATTTTTAAACGCTTGCAGCTCCGCAACGAAATAACATATATAGTTCGGTTTAGTTTCTTTTATCATAGAAAGGTTGACATTGAAGAATTCAAAAATAATTTTAGAGTTTGTGAATATGGTTTAGTCACAGTCGAGTTGCAAAGTTGGTGACAATCACGAAGAATTTCAATTACGTCACAGTGACCGTGCGAATGAATTTTTAGCAGATTAATAATTAATTCATTTCAGATGAATGGAATTCATTAAGATTAATTCATGTAATAAAGGGAAGTTCGTAAGAAAGCGGTGATAAGTCAAAGTCACAGTCACAGTTAAGTAATCGATTAATTAGCAGCCTTACCACTTAATAATTATTAAAATTGTTGATTTAATGAAGGTATCTTTTCCTTCGATTTAAAATTAATTTGAGTTGGTTTTTAGTTTCAATTCTTGCAAGAGGGGACATAGAGGCATAGGTGCTGGGGTCAAAGTCACATGAGAATACTTTAGTCACGCATAGAATAACTTTAATCACAGAAATCACAGTTGTGAGTAAGGTAAGTAAGATACGCCCCTCACTCCCAGCGATGAGACCACTCAGCTCCCGAAGGTTTTTATATTTCCAAGAAGCTGACGAACTAATTTAAATAAAGGAGCAACTATTGGCTTTCCGGCTTCCATGTAAGTAGAGTTCTGTAAAATAAAGACGTCATACGTCCTCTACCTGCCGCATACGCTGCAAACAATTGTAGTTGAAATTCTTCCTAAAAAAGGGTTAAGGTTGTATGCAATTTAAAGATCTGAAATAACTAGTTATGCAGCCAAATAGTTCCCCGAGACTTTCCAGAGTTAAATTTCATAATTGAAACTCTTGAACAGAAATAAACATATCAAAACCAATTGCCGTTACTTCCAGGGAATCATCTTATTACATGCCGAAAGGCTTGGAAATAAACCTTATGCCCTTATCTAGGGAGACAGAAAATCCAAATTTTTCTACGGGCATTGAAAGACAACCCTAAGGCTAGTGTTTGGTGAAAGGGCCTCATGCATAATGCCTTCGCGGGAAAAAATAGTCCCATAACATTCACTTGGTTTTGTTGGGAATTCTCATTCATGCCAATTAGAATACTTTCAACTAGGTGTTGCATCAACAAGATGTTATACCTCCTCAAGTAGGATCGTTAGTTCTTGAACACAGATGAAAACCTTTAGAGCCATTGGTTTTGGAAGTGGTGGACCAGCACCATGATCTCCACAATCTCTGAAATTAATCCCCTCACCGCCACTGGTTGTTGCCGTTGAAGAACTGATCTATGATAAAAGGTGCCATAAGTACGTTGTACGACATGATAAAGAACTCTGAAGAGAACTAGAATACTTTGACATTTTTCGAGATATGAGTTTGCACGTTAGAAATCCACTTACTGGAAGTACATTCCTAGCCAAAACATACTATACAATGAAATTATGCTCACATATGTCTAATTGTATTTTCGGACAATAAATTTTTAAAATCTGGGAAAGAGTTTGTGTTCAACTTGTATATTTAGTAATAGTTTAAAGAATGTGAAATACTCATAAAAAAACTCAGTGATTTTGGTATGTTAGGCATCCGAATGTTTTCGAGCAGTAATGTCTCGCAATCTTTTCATTAGATGGAAGACAGCTGGCGTTGAAAGCACTAACCTTGTTCCTTGCTGTAAGTATTCTTAAAAGTGTACTATTCTGTCACAGCAGGTACAAAGGTCAATTTTAATTTTAATATTAAAAAAAGAAAGAAATTTCAATGCTGTAGTAAGTTTTTGAAAGACGTATCAAACTCTTAACTTAGGATTACCTCAGTTGCTCTAAAACCATCGCGAGCAGTCGCACTATCGTCCACGTTGTCTCTTCGGTGAAGATAGCACTTGCTGGAAGACTCACATTTCAATTCGACACTGTGTCTACAATTTCTTAGTCAATGATTTCTTCCGAATCGCCCGAGACAACTCATTCATCCATCTAGCATGCTTATTTGTCTCCTCATCGAGGATTTCATTTAAAAATTTCTCCCAAGACTGGTTTTAGTGTAGCTGCATTTAGAGTGGGGAGTAGGTGGCGGGGATATCAACTCGAGCCGAGCTTGCAACTCTAGGCTATCCGTAGCCCAGCTCGCTCTGGCCTCTGCCATTATTATCGTGCAGTGAATATGTGTTTTGGAGATGTGCTATTTCAGCGGCACTTTGGATAACCCGGGGTTTCGTTCACTTGAGTTTTGGCTAACAGGAGTTTGACTATAATTCAAAATTAAATAAATAGAACAGCATATTAGTTGAGTAGGAACATGATTATGATACTAATAAAAAAAGTGTACGTTTATAAATTTTTCATAATTTAAATAGTATCACAAAGGAATTATGTTATGAACTTTATGAATATGAATCTGAAACTTTACTTTCTATTTTATAAATATGAAACGATATTTATCATCATGTTCTTGTATTAAGAGTTACGATGTAGGGAAATCCCGATAATAATTTGTGGATTTCCTGTATATAATTGTTATTAAAAAGCAAAAATATTTCAGAACAAAATCTTAGACACTTCACATTATGCCACTTATTACAATATTCCTATGTAAGGAATTTTAATAAATCGAAGACGTAGTTCGATATAATATCGCAATTTTTGAAACACTAATTCAAGCGTTCTTTGACTCTACACCTTTCTAATTGACATTTTTCTCGTATCTTTCACTGTTTACGAGATAGGACCGCTAATTACAAAAGTTACTGATAGATGGCGTTGTAAGTTGTCTCATCGAGTAGCGCATAGCCTTTTTACTATACCTAGACACCAAATTTATGGCTTACGGTGTCACCGTTTAGAAGTTAAGGGGGTGTAACGGACATAAGTGGGAGTCCTGTATTATCGACTTATATTTAAATTTGAATCGTTAATTGCTTAATAAAAATATGCAAATCATGAATATAACAGGATGGTCCCCTGATAAGTTATATTCCTTGGTGTTCCTTCCTTTTTTGTCTAGGTTTTTTGCATTCTTATTGTTTCTGGTTATCGTATGTTGATTGTTATTACACAACTTTTGCTGAACCTGAAATAAATTGCCGTGTTAGAAATGATTCTCTATCGCAAGAATCATCTGTTATTTAATGTGCAATCTAATTAAAGAGTGCTTTTCAAAAATTAGAAGACTTTATCACATAGTATTATTTTTGTCTGTGACGTCATCGTACTAGTATAGGCGCATGCGCGTGATTGTTATGAATTAGCTTTATGTAAGGTTATAAAGTGTAGTTAAGTGTAGCGTAGAAACGCATTTAGCAAGGAGGTTGATTCCTGTCTCAGTTTAAAGAGCTGGGGGAGTATTACTAGGACCCAAAGTGAGAAAATAAAAATATTTATCAGAATATAATTAATAATCGATATTAAATTGAAAATTTCAAACTCCGCATTTTTTTTTATTATAATATGCAGAGTTTCCTTTCGAATTGTTACAGAAAACTTGACAATGCGTAAAAGAAACATTGTATTAAAATGTGAATTAAAAATTTGAATATTACGGGAAATATGAGCATTTGTAATAAATAATGCTTTACTGTGCATACACGAAGTATAGTTCTATATAATGTCAACAGATGACGTCATGAATAGCTACTCTAAATAGAACATAAGAAAGCCGAAGTTCGCGTCCGAGCTGTAGATTTTTCTTGAAAACGTCGGGATAAAATCATAAAACAAGAGTTTGGTATTAATATGTAATTTAATTATAAATCCCTTTAATACAATATTGACACAGAGTAGTATAATGGTTACAGAATGGATAAGTCACAAGTTTATCGCATGTAGCAAAGGTCTGTAGTAGAATGTGATTTATCTATTCTGTAACCATTGTACTACTCTGTGTCAATATTATATTAAAGAGATTGATAATTAAATTACGTATTAATACGAAACACTTGTTTTATGATTTTATCTCGACGTTTTCTAAAAATCTAAGGCGCAGACACGAACTGTGCCTTTCTTTTTTTTCTTCATTTGGGGAGGATAAATGACTTATGTCTAATATTGAGCAGCTGTTATTTTAAGCAGAAAAAACATAATATTTTAAATATCATGGGATATTTCCCTTCTGAAATTAGATATTTTCCCCAAATAGAGTCATGCATTTAGTAAGTTGAGAAATAAAAGAGTTATGGGCTAAGTCAAGCAGCAGTGGCTTGGTGCAAAAGTGCCGGATTCGAGAGAAGAGCATGTGGGCTTCGATCCAACCCCAGCAGATATCTAACCTGTACGGAGGGCTTGTGTGCTTGTTAAAGCCGTCCCCGGTCGAGCGTCCACTCGGTGTTGTAGCGAGGCTGCCTGAAGTGGATGCATCATCACGGTTCAAAAGCTAAAAACCTGAATAGCCATCTAATCGTTTTAATCGGAGGTAAATGCAATTAATCGTAACAAAAAAGTTTAAATCACGTAAGTATTAATAAGACCGAAAGTTAATTATTTTGTGGATATATTTAGTTTTAGCATCTCCAAAAATATTCATATCACGTGCATTTCACAGCAACATCTGAAAAGTGTTATCCGCAATCCGGAAAAAGATGCGCCTATAATCAGTCAAACCGCAATACTAAATGCCCAATTTTAAACGTAAAGCTTTTTTATTTCCCTTATAGTATCCTTGGCAAATGCTTTTAAAGTCTGAAAGCTAATAATGCGAAAATTTCTTGTTTTATTCATTGATTCTATTGACTTTTTTTGTTGGCTGGTTGATTCTATAGCATCGATTTCGATCATTCACTTAAAAACTATGTTGAAATTCGCTATATTACGATATCTGATCAATAATATTTAATTGCTAATGCTTCATTCTTCTCTCTTTTATTTTTCAGAAAAATATGAAAAAAATGATTTAAAAAATGTATGGAAAAATAACGAAAGATTTTAAAAATATGAACGAAAATCAAAACAGTAGATTACTGACGAATTCTTTTCATTACTTCAAAAATAAATTAAATTGAAGCAATTAAATGGCAACAATTCGGCTTAAAAATCTAGTTAACTATTGGTATAGGCCAGTTGAAAACTGCTTAAGAGTTTGGAAATACATATTCACTTGATACATAAAGCTGAAAAGAAAAAAAATGGAATGTGCTTAGTTCAGCCAGGGAAGTGGAATGTAACTGTCTCATCTACTGTGTCATCCCTCTCACACCGAGCGAGGCGGTCCCGGACGGTCTGAAAATTTTTCCCTTAACAGCGACGAAGGCCGGTCTGAGGCGATTGACGTCTTTTGGGAGGAGGTGAAATCGCTTAGGAGATAAGCGCTGTAGGGGGTCCAATTATCCATGCGAACCGCATTCCATTTCCGTGTGCATTAGAGCAGAGGATGTGGTTGTGTGGTAAATGATCACCCAGGTTCGGCGTGTCCAATTCATGTCGCTTCCTACTCAAAACTCCCGGTTTTAAAGGGGCTAGAAGAAAAAAGTAGCATCGGGATTAAAGAGATAAGGAACAAGCTGGGCGTTAACGTTTTAAACAGATCTTTAACTTACGTTGTAATTTTAATAATATTGTTTGGACATATTATTTTTGAGAAACGGGCAATTTAACAGAATCAATTCCTTTAATATTTCAAGCATATTCATATTTTTATTTCGACAACCTATTGTATAAGTTGAAATGTCGCTGATGACTTGAAATAATGACCTTTAAATTTTTGTTAACGGTTCCATAAATACTCACTTTTTCCTCATGCATTTTTTGAACATTCATCTGTTGAAAAGATCGCAATTATTCTAGAGGTCACGTATCTATAAGGCAGATTAGGATCACTGAAAATCTTCTTACGAAATAATTTAGTAAATTTCTGGAATACATCCGCCTTAAAATCCTCTTCATCTGTATTTATTTACAAAAGCTAATTTCTGCATCAAAAAAACTCAAATTAAACACATTTAGTTGTACATGGTGCGTGTTTCTAAAAGTGCTACCACTATTTTATCAAAGTTAATGCCTATATATAAAATATTTTCAAGCCCGTTCACAACGTCGTTGAAACTAGTCGAATTGTTTCTATTATTTAAAGCTCGGGTTCTTATATCCGGGCTGGTAAACGTAAATAAGCTTTGTCGTTGTATCATTTAATCCACACAGACGAAAAATCAGAGGTGTCAATATGGAGATTAGTAAACGATACCAGCTCTCCTTAGAATTGACAACCGAATAAGCCACTTGGATTCCTCCTCTTCAATTTGAAACCGAAGATCGCCGCCATATTGTTGAATGTGTGTACTGTGCTTTGTTTGAGGTCCCTCTTAATAAGAAAATTTAAGTTTAATACTTATTTTCAAGCTTATATCAAATACGATTTACATTAATTAAATATTTGTATTTTTAATTTCGCTTTTTTAATGTTTCGTGTGTTTCTTAAAATTCCCAGGGACATTTCAACTGCTCATATCACTGCTGACCCAGTATGCACTATTCCTAAAAAACTTTGTATTCCAGCATTTTAATAGATTTATTGTTGAATAAAAGATCTCAGAATAAAAATAACTTTAAGGAATATCAATCCGTCTCTTCCTATTACTGTCAAAATATTTACTGTTCAAATAATCTATAATATTAGAATAATAATTTTAATATTATAAAGAAATATTTCTATTACTGTTATAACATTTTCTGACCTATAATTCTTTTATAAGTAGGGTTAAAATTTTATGTTAATCGAAATTCCGATGAATATTATAAATTATATGTTTAAATGCAATAATACATTCATAACTATATTGTACAAATAGGGATAAAGTTTCCGACTTTGTTTTATTTTGAGAAGTTGTGAGGTGGAATTTTACAGTTGAAAAACTGTTGTTATTGGTGCTCAGTGTTAACCAAGTATTTTGAGATCTGTATAAAGTATACGTCGCTATATCCTACCCAGAACATTCCTAAGTAAGAAATGGCCTGTTGTAAAATGCCATCAGTTCTTACATTTGATGAAGATTAAGAATCTCTAGTCTGGTTAATTTTATGCTAATTCATTAATACAAAATGCTACTGAAAATATTTAGTATTTTATAAATAAATCATTATCTTTTTATAAGATCTTATTTCTGCAAATTTCAATTCTGTTTTAAGAAGATACTTCTAATTTTAATTAATAATTTTTTATAAAGTAGAGATTTTCAAAATACAAATGAAACTTTTAATACTCATTTGTATAAATAAAATAAAGGAAGTTAACTTAATAAGCATATTACCTAATATTTAATTTCAATTACCCAAATATTTTTATCAGTTTCAATCAACACAACTTTACACAAGAATATTTATTTAATTTCTAATGATTTAGAATTGTAATTATTAATCTTTTATTAAAATCCCTATTTGGGAAATATTTCATTCATATTAATATTGCATGACAGCAGTGTGTTTAATAAAAGGAAATTAATGTTATACAAATGAATTATAGGGAATTTTATTTGTCCTTTCAGGTAATTCATTATTAGTACATTTGCTGTTTCCACAGAACAACTGAAAAATAGCAACATTGAAACAGTCATCAAGTTGAGGAGTTTTGCTGCGTTTAGTAAATCATAGATTTGCCAACCATTTTATTGTGATTATTACTAACATTTTAAAATAGTTATGTGATGCTTTTTTTTCATATACTATAACTTCCAAGAGAAATTAAACTAAATAAAAGAAATTGGAAAAAATTGAATTTTCTCTTCTTTTCTGCTTCAGGCTTTTTCGGGCCATATAAGGGTATTAATTTTTAGACTATTGTCTAGACCCTTAAAAAGAAAGAATTGTCCTGCTAGAATATCTGCTTTCCGTGGCTCTTGACAATGTGAAAAGCCAGATTCCTCCATTTTGTTTTAGTTTTTTACTCAGTTCTACGTGATGCTTATATGCCAAAATGATTGTGATAATGTGACCATTACTGGGCATATTACTGAAGAAATCTATTTTCTTATATTTTACGTTATTTTTCAAATATCATGAAATGGACCATGATGTTTTAAAAATTATATATGTTTTGCAATTTAAAATTTTTAATTCTATGATACTTATCAAAAAGTTCTTCATATTATGGCTTGAACATATCTTTTCAAAGAGTTTGTTACATTTGATAAGTCTATGTACGATTGTAGTTCGTAAAATAAGTTGCTGCAAATTGAACCGTTTCAGGACATAACCCGAGTTGACTGGTTCTAACTACCGTTGATTTCAAAATAATTCTGTCCTTAAGCTGATAGTAAATTATTTATTGAAAATGCAAAAAAGTGGTACTCTCTCCTCTGAATTATTGGTAAAAATAGTCTTAAAACTGTAAATAATGCAAATTCAAAATGTCATTTACATTTGAGTCGTACAGAAGCCAATGCGGTAATGTCCAGAAAAAAATTGAGAAAATTCATGTTTTTGAATAAAATAATTTCAAAATTTTTGGTTTATCAATTTCATTAGTGCAAGTATATAAAGTCGTCTACTGAAGCAACGAGTGAATTTCTAATTAAATAAAAATAATGTTATTAATTCCATCAATGTATTCAATATCGTGGTCACCAGCCGAGTACCTGTAGGTGGCGCTGCCATCGCCAGTGACGTCAAAGCATCAAGCTGCCGAAAACAGTACACGAGATGGAACGCTGTACGGGACGAATGAACGACGTTGGTGTTTTTTTTTTCGCAAGACCAAAAGACGATATGAAGTGAAAGACGATATACGATGCTCATGAGTGCCATCCTTATCATATGACGAACTAGAACTAATTCAAGATTACATAGCTGTAAATATTGCTCAGTATAATAATGTAACTTCCTAATGCCATTATAATACTTTAGTTTGAGGAACTGTGTATTCTTTTATGGAACCAATCACTAAGCCTAATTGTGATCGCCTATAATATCGTTGCAACGCGCGATATTAAATTCAATTTTACTTATTTTACTATTTCAATGTAGTAACTGAAATAATTAAAAGTATTATTATAAAATATGCTTTAGAATATTTTAAAAATTTATGAAAGTGAGACAAAAACATGTATGGAAGTAAAATTTATATCACAGAAAATCTATTTTTGCATGTTAAAGTGCTGTATAAACTGGGTTCATGCGAAAATAGGCTCCGAAATTATTGAGATAAAAAGTTAATAAATTTTTATTAATTTTAAATAAAAATCTGAAATACCAGTTTTTAGTGAGCACCTACTAACAAGAAGTAATTGCCTACGAAATTTAGTCTCTAGGTCCAACGGTGTGCCCTGTAGAGCATTTTGAACGATTATTGTATCATGCATGTCCCATAACGGAATTTACAAATAGTTTGCCAGCCTATAATCTGTTTAAATCTGTTACAAATTGTTGATTAAATGACCACCCTGGTTGGAAGCGTCCAATTCATGTCGCATCCTCCCCAAAAGTCCCGGTTTTAAGGTATAAGACTGTGTTCGGAGACATTTTTTTGAAAAATAACTTATATATATATTTTTAATGCATTATTTTTCTACTGCATATGTTTTAAAACTATGAAAATGTTGTAAAATTAGGATTTCAAAATAATATTTAAAAAAAAACTGAGAAATTTGAAGACAAATGACTAAAATATTTGCCTTACGCTAACAGCCATAGACAAAGTCATATTCTAAATATACATAAATCCTTGTAGGATTACATCTTAATACAGTTATCTGTGTTATGATCTAAAATATTTCTTGTACTTCAAAATAGTTTTGAGATATAGCTGAACATATTTACTAAACTGGTCATTTTTCTTTAAAAAAAATGCTTTTCGTTTATATTTAAGCACTTAAAAATGATATTTGATTTTAAAATCGACCTTAGTTTTTAGAGGAAATCATCAAGCATATTACAGAAAACAATCTCAGGAAATTTCATATCAATACTTGAATAAATTTTTGAGAAATCGTTGTTACGGTCGGTGGTTTTCCTCAAAAATATCATTTCTCAGAAAACACATTTAAAGTTTTCATGCAACATAAAATAATGCTTGCAGTTCGATAATAAAACAGCTGTAACTCCATTTGTGATTCACGTAGAGTTAAAAGTGAGACAGTTTCAGAAAGCTGATTAAATAGGCTACATAATTAAGTCGTAAAAATGTTTTGATAATTTCATCAAAAACGACGATTTTAAGCCAGTCGGATACCTTAAAGGGGCTAGAGGAAAAAGGTCGCCTGGGGATTGAAGAATTAAGGTACAATCCTAAAATAATTGAATGGATATGCGATGCATGGTTTTTTACTTCATATCCATATTAATATTTTTGCATACAGTGACCTATTTGACTCTTTCATTTAATTATAGAATTTTAGATGTTAAATCAAACTCAATTAACTCTAAATTTTTCTTTTTCTGTTTACAGGCCAATGTTTCCATTTGTGAACAAAAGCATAGAATAGAAAATTCGTTAACATAGAATTTCTTTCCTATCAATTTCAAAAAAATATATTGTTAACTTTAATTAAAAGATAGCTTGTTTTTTAATACATAATGTCGTGTTTTTTGGTTTTAAACCCTATAAATTTTATAGAGAATTTTATATGAAAGTTTCTTTGATTTTTTTGGTAGCGCTTATATTTCATTTTTAGAAAGACTGCAGCAATTTTAACAATGGTATAATATGTATGTAAATTTGTTTTATTAGCAGTTCTTTGATCGACATATGCATCCACAAAATCTTGTTTGTCATTTCCTTGTATTGTTCCACATAACCAAGAATATTCCATTATTAAAGTTGGCAATATTTTTTTAAATTTTACAAATAAAAGTTTAATTAGTCAAGAACTCGAATCTCTTATCTTTTTCCAGTGCAAAATGCAATATAATCTTCTCTAGGATTTTCTTCCACTATGGCGAAATGTTTCAGACAGTATTAAAAGGGTGGGTAATAATAAGAGTGTAAAAAGTTTTTACTAATCCCACATATCATAATTCATTTCACTCATTTGTGTGTCATCCAAAACTATGAATACTGTTTGAAAAAATAGTTTTAAAATTAGGTTTGTGGAATTTTCGTTGTTTTTGTCCAAAATTTGCCAAGGTTAAACAGAACGCCGCCCCATGTGATGACATTACGGCAACTGAACTGGTCGGATGGAAATGGGACACCTAGATTGGACAAAAATTATTTGCCTAAATAGGACTGTTCATATTTATGGGATTATTATCTTAACCTACAAGAACAGCTCAGAAAGCAGATACATTCACTGGTGTTCCTCATAAATTGGTGTGGAACACGTCAAAGCAAAAATAAATAAATTAATAATAATAATAAATAAAATAAAATAAATAAAAAATATATAAGGACTTTAGTGATCATAAAATGTTGAAGTAAAAAGTATGAAAACTAAGAACATGTAACATTTTGTGAGGAAACCTAGGGAGTAGAGGGAGTGATACGGTGCATACAATGTCTCACTTGGATTGAAGTAATGTGTACTGGTGTGAATTTCAGAATAAAAAAACATAATTTAGCTTTCATTGGGCGTAAAGAAATCGATGGCGCAATCTGGGCAATGGATGATGACATAATTTTAAGCTATGATTTCTTACTATGAACTGTATTTAAGAAAAATACTAGCATTGTTTGACGATTAATAATTAATAAAAAAATCTACGCTTTTCATCAAGATTGCTTCTTTAATTTTGCACATTAAAAACTATCTGCAAACAGATTTAAAAATGCTGCAGCAGATTGAACCTTAAAAAATTGTTTAAACTGCTATCACATTAAAAAAGAAAAAAAAATTGTAGTTGATACAATATTGGTGTTTTTAAAATTAACACTTGAGATGCGACCGATGATTTATGACCACCCTGTAGAATAAGCTCACGGAATTCCTAATACCAAAATTAATACCAGATTCAACACGACTTACGAAAGATTTAGAGCATTATAACCATTGAATAAGATTGACTTACAGGAGTACATTCGGGCACATTTCCAGCATAATCTCAGGGTCTGATCTCTAGATATTAATAGTATTCAATGAAACGTCTATAGATAACACTGAACGCAGAAAAAAGTCATTTTTAAATTTCTGATCGAGACAGCCAAGAAATGTAAAAAGGCTTCGCGATTCCGAAGCTTTCTATTTCGAAAAAATTCTATACGCATTCTTCTTTCAGCTGCTCCGTTATCGTCCCCAATTCGAATCTAAAAATGAATTTTAACGAGCACTGTGTTCGAAAAGAACTACATGCTGCTCCTAATCCAAACAGAGATTCACTATTTTTTGGCAGCGGCCCCTACTCTTTGAAATAGCCTCTTTTAGGTATACTTTGTAGTTTCAATATTTGCGCACTACTGCATGTACAATTTGTTGTTTCGAAAATAAGTTAGATGCAGCATACAGATATTATTGAAGCTTTAAAAGCTTTAAAGAATCACATGATTTCCCTTGTAACTTCTAAATGTCTTATAAATCATTTCTTAAATCTTAATGATCGCTAGCGAGACTTAATCGAATGCAGTATTATTGTTGATGCATATGAATCCAAATATTTTTCCTACTTTTAAGTTTCAAATATTTAGGATGAATTTGTAAATAATAATAAATAAATAAAATAAAACGAAAATGATTTTCTCTTCATTTGAGATATTATAATACAATGTCAATTCTTGTAAAATTCCTGCAATTTATTTCTCAATCTGTCAAGAAAGCATGTTTTGCAATAGATGAAAGTATAATGCTTTCCGTGAATCTCAATAAATTGAAAAGAGCGCTATTATTCTAAAATTATCGCCGGTATGACGCTGGTTTGTATTAATGACAATTTTCTTATAAAACGTTTAGTAACTTTTGCTAGATTAGATTTGACTTAGAATCACTCACATCTATATTCACTTAATTGGCTTTCAATAGATAATCTACTTAACCGTTTGAGTGTGGCTTCGCTTTCTATGTGCCGAAAATGCCGCCGCACTCAGACGGTTCAAGATCATAAATCAAACCAAACACACAGATCTAAATATATGAATTCATAAAAACAGTCTACCACTACTATAATACAGCTTGTTTTTATATAAAATTCCTTGATATCAACTGTCAACAACGACAGTATCTTCTTCACGAATTCTTTTATTTAGAGCACGGATTCTTATATCCGGGCTGGTGAACGAAAATGAGTATTGCTTCTTCAGTTAGTAGGGATTAATTTTGACGATTATAATACGAGAAGTGAAATGTACCATACGGAGATTGGATAATTAAGTTCCGATAGCATGTGGTATGTTCACAGAGAAAAAGAAACCCAATTTTTTCTAGGTTTTTTGAAAAACTCATAGAAGAGAGATAAGCTAACCATTCTGAAGCAGCGAATTCTCAAAATGAAATCGTCAAAATTACCATTTAGGATTTTGATGTGTCATGGTGCAACGCAAGTATAAAACCTGTCGATTCATTTTAGACACTCGAGTATTGAAAAAGTTAAAGGCAAGTTTTAAATTCGGGATTGCCAATTTTTTTCTCCATAGAGAGTATACAAAGGAGTAGTGTTCTTTCGATTTCTCACAAAAAAGGAGATTGGTGGGCGGCAGGTGATTCTTGATGACATATCTAGACGTCATAAGA
>BGPR01018603.1:0-30597 GCA_013235015.1 Araneus ventricosus | reverse complement strand
TTAGAATGATTAATTTTGGTATGTGGTCTTGATACTAAATTGTAGATCTTTATCAAAATTTTGGATAAAATCCGTCAAAGCAAGCCCTATTAGCACAAGATATTGTACGATATCTCTACGACGTTGTCCGGTATTCTGAATGCCGTACAATATCGTGAAGATATCCTAACAATATTGTACAGCGTCTTGTGCTATTAGGGAGGTCTGTCTCTTAGTCTATGTGAAAAAGAACACGATCAAAAGTGTTCGTTTGTTATCTAGGAGTAAAAAAGGCAAAAAGCTAAATGAATGTCATTTTGGGTTTATCACTAGAACAGTAGATCATTATCAAATGTTGTATCATATCCGTCGACGGAGAGATTGCCTGCTGATTTGCTTCTGTAGCATTGCCATACTGTAGAAGTTTCGATGTAGTTGTCTTTAAGGAAATGCTAAAACATTTCAGAATTTAAATTAATTGACTTGCGTTTTGTCTATCTAACATTGTTACTAACCAGGAAGTCACCTAATTAACCTCCAAAGCTATTTTCACTGATTTACAACAAGAAAAAGACAGTTGCTTGATAAAACTGGAAGTTTATGGCAGTTGATACTTTTTTCCATCATTTGTCTCAGTTATAGATGGTGGATAGAGAACTTATTCGAAGATTTGACAGCCTAATTTTTAAATTTGCCGCTCAGATTTTTTTTCTTATAATCTATTAAGAATAATACCTTACTCACTAAATGTTCACCATTTTACCCACTGATTAATGCATTTCAAGCTTTTCCGCCGAATTATTTATGGCCAGGGAAGGCTTAGAGATAAAACAGTTTGATCATTGAAGGTATCCATAAGTAGAATAATTTAAAATGTATACGCGTTGAACTTTACGATACACACTAGAAGAAATCTCAAATACCCTTTTAAAACTAATATATTGACTTCTCAAGAAAGAGCTTCATAATAAATCATTAGACCGTGAGATCTGTGATCCTTTTTAACCCTTCTTTGTCGGCGTCGCATGCCATGCAACGAAGAGAAAAATTGCATCCTTGAAAGTGAATTCGTCGCTACTTATGCGTCTCGTTTATTCCGCGATTATTTTTTGTATTTCTGAATATTGCTAAGAAATGGCGCAAATAGTCCTACTTTCTTCATTTTTTCGAGGTAAGATTTCCCACCTTGAATGGAAAATATAATCTTTTGGCGAAGATTCGAAAAAAAATCGAACAAAGCAGGGGTTATAAACACCCTCCGGGTTACCTATTCTTGTCTTCCCTCATTAAAAATAAGCCTATTCATCGAACATGCGACGATTCAATAGCACAACGGAATCAAGCAATCTACTTGTTTATGAAACAGACGCACAGATCAGCTACGCGAGGGGAGTGAAACTCTCATGACTTTGTGATACAACAGTTGTACCACTCTGTAAGTAGAAGAAAAAATTGCTGGCACATCATCTGTACCACCTGCAAAATTAAACGTTATCTTGATTATAAAAGTAGGAATTTGTAGGTAGTTAACTGTTAATCCATTTACATAACAACTTGACTTAGATATTCATTTGAATGCCAGTGCAGATGCACTTTTCCTCGACCTGAGTGTAAAATCGGATCTTGTGAAAAACACGGAAATTTAGCTAAAGAGCATTTTAAGTCTTACTACAGAAGCTAGAAGTATAGAAAGAGTGAAATGCAAATGGTTTGACAAATGTTGAGGTTGCAGTAAAAGGCATCAAACAAAAGAATTCAGCTCAGACTGTCTAAGGTCAGTGGCGGTTATAGGGTGAGAAATGTGAGGGGGCAAAAAATTTACTGATATCTAAAAGTACCTGGGAGTATAGGGGGTAAACAAAAATATTTAAAAATTTTGTTACAAAATTAACTAGCTTTCACGAATACAATTGCTTTTTTATGATTTCTAGTTTTAAACAGCTACAAGGAAATAAAAATTAATTTTTCCCAGAAAAGTAGGGGCAACAGCACCCCTCACTCGCCGCCACTGTCTAAGATTAGGGCAAATTAAGAGGAAGGGATCGTTTGTTAGTGGCATATGGGTATGCATGTTTTCCTTCATTGTGGGTGAATAATGTTTGGCAGCTGATGAATGGGTTAAGATGACTCTTGATTTGGTTGAAAGATACCATCTTTCTTCTTTCCTTCCTTTGCCCACTCCGATTCAGACTGCTTTAATGGGTGTGAGGCTTTGGAGAGACCGACGGCGAGAAGAACCAATAAGCCAGCATTTATTTACTGCGTCATGAATTTGTTTCTAGCATCACCCATAATAGGTAGTAAAGGAATACATTAAAAAGCATTAAAATACAAAATTACGAAAAAATGTTCTCGAAATAAATAAAGAACATAAGAATTTTCTGTCACCTGTATGGGTTGATGACAACCGTCAATAAATGTTAAGAATAAAAGACATTAAAAGTATTAATTACATTTTTCAAATGCATTTACAACATAAAACACTAAAACATGTTGCGACTGTAAATGAAAAAGATGCAAAACCTGTATAAAACAAGAAAATATGTTGTCTCTGTACATTGAACTGTCGAAAGAAAGCCATCTATATAAAAAGCCTCCATACAGTATTTCAAACTGGACTTAGAATTAAAACTATAGAGAAAATTAAACTCAATCCTCAGTTTAAAAATCCTTCACAGAATACAACAGTAGAAACGGATAATAAAATATAAGGAATCACAAAAAAACTATCAATAAAAATCAAAACACCATTTAGGTATTATAACTTTTTTTTATTTGCCTCTTTTACTTGTGCTTTCACTTGTAATGGTGAACTTTGAAAATCTAACTTTACTTTAGTTATCCACTTGAGAACTTGGTGTTCCTGATTTAGATATCATTAAGATATTTTGAAATATTTTTGCTCACATTTAAAAAAATACATACCATCTTGGAATAAGGAAGGATTTCTTCTCTCTCTCTTTATTACTATTCTCAGGTGGTCTGAAAACAGCATGAGTCAAAGCAAACCCAGGAACGTCCATTACTACCATTTTATCTTATCTTATTTTTTAGAATTGAAATGATTTAATTTAACAAAATTATTCTCATAAGCAGGGTGTCTTAACAAATCTGAGCGCCTGGGCTAGAGTTATTTGGCGCCCCTTATCAGAAACGTAGCAAGGAATTTGAGGCCTATGATCCCCCAAAAAAACACCTACATAAAAAAACGATGGAGGATCAAAAAATAAAGAGGCCCCTATTCAAAATTAACGCATTACAGTTTAGCAAATTAGAGCCTTTCCGTATTTAAAGTGATAGCTAAATAGATTTTTTGGTTCAAAATTAAAAATGAATTCAGTGTAGTAAATTTATATCCTTGAATCAATGGCGCTACTGGGCTACAGCCCACTTAGCGCATTGGATAAGACGGCCTTGCGCACAGTGGTAACTTTTATTATATGGGATGAGCAGAAAGTTTTTCCCTGATTAGAAACATTTATTACTCAAAGCTATTATATCTGGATATATGTCTTTGTAAATCGTAAATATCATAATCGAGCTTGTGGTAAGACTAATTACCTTAGTAAATTTCAGCATGGGCCCACTTTATAGCTAAAGAATGCCAAGGTTGACTCTCTCTGGCTGTAAAGAAACATGGGTTCTGAGATCTCCAGATACGGAAATTATGCTTATTTATCTCTCCGAAGACATGAAAATGTGATTTACCTATCTGAGAAATAAACACGATTTCAATAATCGTTGTTGTCACTTATTTTGTTGAGAATCTCAGTTGCAAATCCAGCAGGTCGGGACAATTATCTGCTTGCAGGGCCTAAACGACGAAAAGAAGTTCCCATTTGCATCAATTACTGCAAGCCTTCCACTTCTCGAAAGGCCAATGCTATCATTTTCTTAAAACTTTTTATACCATTATTTTATGATCTTGATATCTGGAGGAGTGAGTCCATAACAATTCTCGTTGAACAAAAATGTCTCAACTCTCGTTGAACAGAAATGACCAATTTAATTTTCATTGAACCACAAAACCCATCGCGCTCTTTCCCATTCATCCCATTTTCTATGCTATTTCATTAAAAACTAACTTTTGATTCGCTGCTTACGTTTAAGGACTATTTTGTGCCATCTATATACGATATACGAGAAGTTTATATATATTATACGATAGGTTTAATTTAGCTATATTAATATCCTGTTTTGAAGAAACACGATGCCTATTTTGGTATGGACTTCGTCATTTTGAACTGTGTCAGATGACGAGGATGACACCTGAGCTGTCACGCTCCTATTCAAACTTTCGCGCCTCATCAATGGGAGGACAGTTGACTTTAAATTTCGAATTTAATGTGCACCAAGCCAACATACACGGCGGATCTTCAGGGGAATTGGATTTCAAAGTCGAAATCTTACCTATCATTCAATAAAAAACGCGTTAAGATAAGGGTAGTTCAATATAATTAAAAATTACGTTAAGGTATTTTTAAAGCCTTGTAAATTTTAAATAGATAATTTTATTGCAGTATTTATATTTTATGACCATACCATATATTGGATGACAAAGTGTCCAATTCTGTAACTGCGTTCTGTTTATTAAACCTATAAATACCATCTCTTAGAATAGAGGACATTTATATTACAAAATGAAACTTTCTCGCTATTTGATATTATTCCCTTAATAACAAAACATGTATACAAGGAAGGAAAAAAAGAAAATATAACTAAAGTTATCTGTAAGTTGCTCTTAAAATGAGACGGAATGTAAAGTGATATGAAATTTGAGTGAAACTCGAATTTCATTTTACTTTTTATCTCTCTACAAGTTGCAATAAATCTAAAAATGCCAAACTGTCAATTAAATTTATTTTGTGAAATATAGTAAAAACGTAGAGCATATATCAAAGAATTATGTTTCTGATTAAAATGCTTGTAGGCAGAATTACAAATAATTTTGTTTTCTTCTTCTTTAGGCAAGATAAATTAAATTTCTTCGATTTTAGGCAAGATAATTAGTTATTCCATAATAAGACACAGAAGAATAGAAAGAGTTTGTGGGAAATGTTTTTGATTTTGAATGATGGCATTTTTTTCCTTACTTAATTTACAACCATTCAAAAAATATTTAAACACATTATTTGGTGATGTGGCCCAATAATTATTTTAAAGTTTATACATAGGTTGGTTGTTCTAAAGAGTTCCAATACGAGTTCTGTATAGCCCAAGAAATGGCATGCACCATAGGATTGTGCTTCCAATGTTTGTGATTTGCAATCTTGACAAGACTGCTTGCCCAAAGATATTGCTGTGTTATCATCATGTGATCACTTGCATGTGATAATGTATGATTACGTTATGGTTGCGGTTGTAAACTATTTGGCCTAGCATACCTAGCTAAGGACTTATGATGAAGGGGAAGTGTGGCATCAACGATCTTGAAGCACATGGGATAGGAATCTGATTTAGCTCCAGTATACAGGAGTAAGCTGCCTTCCTAGTAGACTTTCAGGGGAAACTTACCCACATTTGTATTTCACTTGGTGAAAAACTAGAAAACCTTCCGCAGCCAGCCTGACCACAGTGAGCAAATTTGTTGCTAAAGTTCACATCGGTATTTCAACAAATCACAGGCAGAGATAAGACGCATAACCTTTTTCCTTCGATCCATGTTCCTCAACCATGCCATGTCTACTTTTAACCCATTAGAACAGAGGTTCCCAACCTTGGTACACGTAGTCCTGTGGGAACACGGGGGACCAGTTCATTTGTTTTGAAGTTGAACTAAAAATATTTTTAAGAAGTAGAATAAAATATAAAATCAAAGATTAATCCTACAAATTTTATTAAGTTCATTAGAGTGGTTTGATTCTTGAGCTAACATAAGTCCTTGGCAATATTACTAAAAAATTTTGTGCTGAGGGATGGTTGGAGGAGATATAGCAGTGGGCATACTCAAAGGACTAATCAAAGGGTACGCGAGTGAAAAAAGTTTGAGAACCACTGCACTAAACCACTGATGAGCCTTTAGAGCACTACGTAACAGTACCAAAAAGTTTCCGGACTAGCTTATAGAACTCCAGCAATTGGCAAGAAACGATTGTATTTGCAGAATAGTTAGAATAATAGCAATCTGGATAAGCTAATACCTCAGATGAGATTGTTGAGTAAGATCAGAAGTTGTTTGATTCATCAGGGTAATATAATTTAAGTAATCGCAAACAACCATATACACGCGATCTCAGAAATCCCACTTTAATAACTCCTGATGTAAACAACAGTGATGTCACCTGCCCCATTATGTCATCAAGGTGCAAGTTACTATCGCCTCACGCATAATACTGTGCTCTCATTGGTTGGAACTTTTCAGAAAAAAAGTTCCGGAGCTTTTCGGTATGCCTACGTATTTCTGGGCGAAAATACAGAAACTTAAGGAAGACTTTTATTGGATAAATACATTTATTAAAACATGTTCATTTAATGTGCTTAAAACTCAAAAGCAAATCATAACAGTAGTTCCTGTTTATTAAAATGAAATTGTTATTTAATTTGCCCGTACTTAATGCTTATTGTGAAATTCTGTTTATTCTAATCCAGCATTCTCTCATTTGTAAAAGATGATGAAATATTCTTAGTAATACAGAAAATAAAGTTCGTGTATTATTTAAACCAGAAACAGATAAACGGTATCGCAAAGGGACTTTTAAAATTTCTTTGTACCATATTTTTAATTTTCTTTTGCGGATAATTATTTTAAGATAAAAAGTTTAGTACAAAAGTATATACGTACATTATAATAAAAAAATTTTTGATTTTTCCATCAATTAGTGAAAATAAAAATCATAAAAATTAGAAAATATGTACTACGTCTGCATACATTCGTCCTTCAATAATATTTTTATTATAATTTCCTTGCTGTTGGCTTTACTTTTTTCGTAGAATGTATAAATGTTACTTTACAGTGAATGTGCATTTATGTATTATTCCAACGGTAATACAGTGCTGAATTATATGATATACGAAATGATATTAAAAAGCATTTATAGCAAAACCATTTTTGAAATTTTAAAGATGGAAATATATTTGACTATTAAGAAATATTTAAAGAGAGTTTGAAAAATATAATATTTACTGTTTAAAAGAGAAGCGCAATGACATTTTGTTGACCAAAAAGCATCTTTATAACATTTCCGTCCCAACTTAGCTCTAGCATATTTACAAAATAGAACTTCAATGTAACTAAAGTAAGTTAACTACTTACATTATAATATACATTCATCTCTCTTATAACACAGTTATTTCAATGTTTCGGCAAAACCGTAGAGTAAGACAGAAGTCAAAATACCTTATGTCAGAGGATTATTACTATTTTTCAGTGGCAAATCAAGGATTCGAGTGTGTTTGTGGGAGGGGGAGAGGCTGAGGTCATAAAAATTTTGTATCGTAGTGACGAATGTCAAACCTCACGGCTTTTTTAAACCAAAACACTTTAACTTTACAGACTTTCCTCACCTGACAATAAGAATAATAAAGAACACTACAATAACTTCGATAATTTAATAAAAAATACAATGAAATAACTAACCAAAAAAGTTTTTCAACCGCGTCAACGCTACAAGTGGAATGACTACAAAAGTAGGAAAATTTTCGAGCCTGTCAACCCGGAAAGCAATGTTGTCATGATTTTATTATTTTTTTTAAAATAAAAATTAAGAAAAAATAGTTGTAGTAATTTTAAATAAAATCAAGAATTTTGGTTTAGCTCTGGAGGTTGCCGCCCGCCCCCCCCCCCCCCGGATTCGCCAATGCTATTTTTACCTCTGTTACATATCAGCCTTGTTATTATAATACCTTCCTGTAAGATGTTTGTTCCAACTTTTGCATCCTGTTATCAGATAGCTGTAACGTTAGAGTTGCTTGTACATACATTTCCACTCTAGACAGTTGCGAAGAGCAGTTTTCAATATATTTTGCAAAATCAAGATAGCATTTTTCCCTACTAGAATACACCCGATACAAATGACATAAATGCGATTCGTGATTCCCTGAATTTTTTATGCTGACTTCAGCATAATTTTTTTAATGATAGATTTTATTTTGATGATTTACATGCTGTACTGTACACGTGACATTTATTTAAGGAAATTGCAAAATATTTTAACACTTTTGAACAACTCCATTTTTGAACACTATAATCATAGATTAAAGCAAAGAGTAAACGCTCATAAACTCAAAGAAACATGGATAGATAGGCGCCGTTTACACAAGCTAAGTCACTGACGATGACGAGAGGGCGATATTATCATATATATTACCTTGGCGCCACTTAACCTCGCTACGTCATTCAAAAGCGATCTTGGAGCACTTAAATATCACCTGACGTGAGAGTCTGAATTAACTCCAGTACGTGAGGGTAGGTTGCCTTTCTGGAGGCTTTTCAGGGGTAAATAGCTCACATTTTTGTTTCGTTTGGAGGAAAACGTCCAGCAGCCAGACAGACTGCATCGAGAAATTCATTCTAAAGTGCGCATCGGTCTGCCAGCTTTTTAAAAATAATGTTGGTTAAGAGCATAGTCGGAGAATAGGACCTATAACATTCTTCTTCCGATTAATGCTCCTCAGCAATGCCATGCATTAACCATACTGAGAGTGGTGGCATTTACAGTTATTGTACAGTAATATTTTACTATCGAACAAAAATAAAATTTAGAAGATAAAAATTTTGGGCAGCACTGTCATTTGTATAGTAAAGAAATTGTAGAATTTATTTAAAAATTAATGCCTTTTACCTAATTTAATTACCTAAATAGTTATCATGATTAATGTTTGGCATAAAAAGCAAAATGCTTAGCTTCATACATATAAGAAGAATGTGTGATAATAATTACCCGATGCAACATTGCTCAAATTAAGGCAATCCTGAAAAATTGCTGTTAGATTTTATAAAATTAACTCTGCCTCACTACCTCTGTTATATTTTTTTAATACCAGTTATTCGTTACACATTTTCTAAGCTTAAATTGAGTTAAATTTTATTGTTAAGCAGTCAGATCATATGTTCATATGCACTTTATAGCTAAGATTCAAATTGTTTTATGTTGTACCTTACTTAGACTCTTATGATGTCCTTTTCATAATAATGCAGTTAAATTCCTAAAATGATGCATTTTCAAAAACAAAAGAGAAAACATTAATAATTCATTCGAGAAAAGCTACATTATCGATGATGGTGAGTAACAGTAGCAATATTGTTAATCTGTTAAATAAATAAGTTTATAAAAATGCTATGAGAGTGGAACTAACACTTCCAATGTTTGTGCAGTTAATCTCATATTGAGATAACCTACACAGGCATAGAAACTGCTATGTTATTTCAATAATATCTAGGATAAAAGCCCTTCGTATACAAAATGAACATTAATCTTCATGAATATTGTGAATTCAAACTTTTTTTTACCAACTAGCCACCTTCGATGACCAGTTTGCTCTCCAGGAAATTATGTAATGATAAAACAACATGAAAATGATATCCTTCTTTATTATTGTAATGCCAAATAGGAATTAATAGGAAAAAACGCTTCAGTTATGAGTCATTCTCAATAAAAGGTGCTTTTACAGACCCGGAGTGATAAAAATTAGCAAGTGCAACAAATGTCCTAATATTTTTGTTCCAATGTATAATTTAAGTTTTAAGAAAGCTATTCAGTGCGTTTCTACCAAAATAGTTTTAATATTTAACTCTCATTTTTCAATGAATATAAGACAAAAGTCCCCTCCGTGGACGTCCCTACACATGAAATTCAAAATAATATTTACTGACACTCAAGCAATTTTTTTTCAGTATTAACTAGTTTAAAGTTTCTAGTTAAGGGCCGGCCTAACATTTTTTAAAATATTTTTACATAGTAATTAATATTTACACTTTGTCCCCTGTCTCCCTCTGTGGACAAAGAAAATAACTTTAAAAAAATATCATAAATGGCAACTCATTTTAAATCATCATGAAAAAGTTTATAAGAGAGGCAGACAATTTGTTCTTTAAGGAAAAGTTTTCGTCCTATTGCGAATTTATTGAATATATTCCAATTTATTAGTTCCATTTAGAGCATGGTAAAATTCTCAGCTTCCATTCCATGGACATCATAAGTAAGTTAAGAAAAATCTAATTTATAATTAAAATACAAAATTTTGATAGGTTTAATATCGAATTTAATGAAAATAAGCGTACATTTTAGCCACCTAAAAATCAAGGCACTTAAAAATTCAAAACTTAGTTTTTTCCTCCTCCGTGGACACAACATCTCCACAGAGAGGATGGCATTGTCAATGAAAGTGACAAAATCTCAAAAATCATGATACAGTTAGATAAATTAAAATAATATCAATTAAAAGTTCTTTGGTAGATACCTTTTATGAAATTTCGTGATTTTCTTTTGTATATGTTAAAATTAAAATTGAAATTATATTCTCGAAAAGAATTAAGGTAAACAATTCATATAGAATATTTATAATATTAAAGCTTCAATAATCTATAAAAAAACATTTTAATAGGCTAAATTTATTTTGAGAAAAAATGGGAATATCCAAAATTAAAAATGATTAAGCAGTCAAATGCTCAAATTCTTGAGAGAAGAGAGTAGAAAAAACTCAACACGAGACTTAATAGATTGTTTATTAATAAATAAATATATGATATTGTTTAATCTAGTATATAATTTATTTTTTGCTGCGAAATGTTGACTTCCATTTATTTGAAATTGTTTGCAAATATTATTTAACTAATGCATAATGCACAGTTAGTGCCATTATTTAAAAAGTGCTATTTATTTTCAAATGTTAAGTTATCTCGCATTGGTTTTTAATAACTAATTTTATTGTTTAATTATAAGAAATAAATCTGTAACAAATCTGTCCAATAATTAGTCAATTAGGATTTCGTTTGAAATGTAAAAGTTCCTTTGACTATCGTGTCTCCTTCGTAGACAGATCAAAAATTTTAAAACTAAAAAAAAAACAGTGAAAAATAAAATAGAAAGTTTGACCACTAATATAAGGTTATTTATTAAGCTTAAATATAAATATACACGCAATTTTTAAGATTTTTTACATACTTTTGTAAAATATTTTTTTAGCTATTTGTACTTTTTTCATGAGAATGACCCTTATAGATACTGCATACACTATATGCCCAAAAGTATCCGGACACTTGAAGATTTTCACATTTTTTAGAATTTCTCCGAAATGGTTTAACTTACTGCCTTTAAACTTCGGACATGTTAAGAATAGACAATAACTCACATTTTACATTGAAGATTTGTCCTGAGGTCAATTAGGAGACCGTCTACAAACTGATGAAGACAAAAACATTTTTGGCCCACTCCGCTTCACACAATACCGATAACAAAATGAAACTTTCAGAAATGGTAATGTATAATGTGATAATATTTACAGGAATTTTCGTAAACTCAACACAAATATTTGGGAAAATATAAAGGTTTTCTTAAAAAATCTCAAATTTTCCCGCTTGTTTTTTGCTTATAACATGCAGAGTGTTCTGTTATATTATACGAAATTTACAGAAAAGATGACAATATGTTAGAAAAGCATTTCGTAAAAATTTGGAAAAGAAGTTTTGAATATTACAGGAATTATGAGCATTTTTAGTAAATACTGTTTTACTGTGCATGCGCGAAACATAGTGTAATTTTTCTTTCACAACTTTAAAGCCAGATATATTGGGCAACTTATATTAAAAAATTCAGTTCAATATAATTAGTATTCAGAAAGATATCAGCATTACAACTAGCAGAATTTTAGCTCCTGTCGAAGAGAAGCTAAAAGATGAGGGGTTGTACACAAATTGATATTTTTTAAACTTGTATCTTAAAATAGTTATATTGAATTGTATAGTGGTTAGAATTTGCTGAATACCCATTAAGACTTATCAATTACGCACATAACTTAAATTCCAGCTAATTAGGCACTATAAATAACAAAAATTTTATTACTATAATTATATTATTTACATGATTATTAACAAGTTGCATATTACAATTTTAAGGTCAAACGATATTTTTAAATATATTTCTTTTATGGCGAAACGATTTTTTATGTAATTAATTTCTTTTCTTAAAATATTTTAATAATTCTACATATATATTTTTTTATTCGTTACGAATGTTAGATGTCTTCATGGGTATTCAGCAAATTCTAACTACTATACAATTCTATATAACTATTTAAAGATACAAGTTTAAAAAATATCAATTTGTGTACAACCCCTCATCTTTTAGCTTCTCTTCGACAGGAGCTAAAATTCTGTTAGTTGTAATGCCGATATCTTTCTGAATACTAATTATATTGAACTGAATTTTTTAATATAAGTTGCCCAATATATCTGGCTTTAAAGTTGTGAAAGAAAAATTACACTATGTTTCGCGCATGCGCAGTAAAACAGTATTTACTAAAAATGCTCATAATTCCTGTAATATTCAAAACTTCTTTTCCAAATTTTTACAAAATGCTTTTCTAACATATTGTCATCTTTTCTGTAAGTTTCGTATAATATAACGGAACACTCTGCATGTTATAAGCAAAAAACAAGTGGGAAAATTTGAGATTTTTTAAGAAAACCTTTATATCTTCCCAAATATTTGTGTTGAGTTTACGAAAATTCCTGTAAATATTATGCACATTATACATTACCATTTCTGAAAGTTTCATTTTGTTATCGGTATTGAGTGAAGCGGAGTGGGCCAAAAATGTTTTTGTCTTCATCAGTTTGTAGAAGGTCCCCTAATTGCCCTCAGGACAAATCTTCAATGTAAAATGTGAGTTATTGTCTATTCTTAACATGTCCGAAGTTTGAAGGCATTCAGTTAAACTATTCCGGAGAAATTCTAAAAAATGTGAAAATCTGCAAGTGTCCGGATACTTTTGGGCATATAGTGTATTTAAACGAAACTAAAAACATGAAGTTATAAAGCAAATATCTTTTACTACGCCAGGTGTCGCCCTCGTCATAGGACAGTGGTTCAAAATTACGAGGTACGTCCGAAAATAGCCCTCTAAAAGCTGCAAACCGCGACGTTGATATAATTAAGCTAAAAATACTTTAAAAATATTGCGGTGTATACTATCTGGATACAATGTAAAATTACAAATTTTACAATGCATCCAGTTAGTATACCATAATCTAGTAGTAGTCAAGTTGGTATATCATAATATACATATATATATATATATATAAATTTTGAAGCAAAACTTAACTATTGCACACAAATAAGAAAAGAAATTCATTTACCCATCAAAATAAAAGACTTGTCATGAAAAATTACAACATTTTAATACTTCTTTAGAAGAAACTTAATTTCAGCTACATCGAACAATGTTGAAAAAATAGATATAACAATTAAAAGATAAAAAAGAATCCTGTCCATTATTTGAGAGCATAAAAATTCGTTTTCAATCCTAATATATTGCAAAAATAAAGACCAGCATCTATTATGAATGCTCTTTATGTTTACTGAAAAAAATTAATCGACACTTAAAGCAAGCAACCACTAACTAGATCATTTTGCATCGGAAATTGCCCTTCTGCCATACTCTAGACACTGAAATCTCCGGTAATATTTTATCATCTCTTAAAGAGAAAAAAAATCTACTAACTTTAGAAACTGCTTCTGAAAGCCCAATAAAAGACAAAGGCAAGATTAAGAGCCTACTTAACCCCCAACTGGTTTTCGGCTATCCCAGGTTTATCGCGGTAATTAAAACTTTTTCGATTTTTCCATTTAAAAAAAGGGGTGAAAAAGTTATCCGAGCATTTTCGCTGGGACTGTTAGTCTGGACTGTTTGAAAGAAAAGGGTTTCCTCTGAAAAAAAGGGGGAAATAAAACAATAAAAGGAGTGAAAATGGAGAAAATGGCTTTCGTGAGCTAAAAATAGACTCCTGGGCTGCTAGGTTACTGAGGAAGTAAATCTAGAACCTGACTGGAGAAAAATTTAATTCAGTAACCCCCATGTCGTGATTAAGTATAATTTACACTTTTCCGGGAAATGAGTTGGATTTTTGGTTGGGTATTCCGAGGAGTTTTGGTGGAGAAAATCTATCGGCCTGTGCTAATGGTTAAGCTTAGTGTACTTTTGGGAATATCTAGTTATTCAGGATTTATTTAATTTATGAAGGAAGAGAACATTTTCTCATGATCTATTTTTAATGGAATCAAGTACTTGACCAAGTTATTAGATGGAATGTTGACTTATTTTTCATTTTTAAAATATTAGGGAAAGTAATAAATCAACAACTTAGTCAAGTGACAGTAGTTATAGAAACATAGAATAAGCAGAAGCTCTAGAAGAAGTTATAGAAAATATGTAAATTGGAATATGAATATAGGGACTATGGAAATTGGAAAAAAATATTTTTTATAGAAGTAAGAGAAATTATATGAATCGCTTAATTTTAAAAGGGAACTAATTTAGGCGCTTAATTTTAAAAGGGACTTTCTAGGGCAGAACGGCAAAACTGTTAAAATGGGTCATCTCAGGAGAAGCCTCCTTCTAGGATAATACGGGAACTCTAATGCTATGCGACGTGGCTGTGAATGGCAGATATCCCGTTTTTACACCAAATGATGTATCTATCTTCATCGAATTTGAAACGAAAGATAGCAACCATTTTGACCAAAATTACAGGAATCCGCTTTTAAAATCAAGCGGCTCATATGTAGAAATGATATAATTTATTATATGCAGAAATTATTAAAATTAAAAATAATAAATCATTAACAATTTCTGAAGATACAGTGTAAAGATATTTGAACTGCCTTTAAAAATATTTTTATGAAGAAGTGAAGACCATCTTTCCATTAGATCTTTCAAAAAATAAATTTATTTATATGACAGAACAGCATAATTATACTTACCACACTTCATGGAGGTAGGAGCAAAAGGAGAGTGAAGGACAGTTTGCGATAGTATACTTATTTAGAAGTGCAGTGTCAAATTTATAGGCTAACAGAATGAGGCAATGGATTTTTTTATTTGCAATTTCAATGAAATTCTGTTTCATTTAAAATTTCAATGGACTTGTAAATTAAACAGGATGAATTATTCTTAGACTGAAATAATAAAAAATAGCATATATGAATGATTCTAAAACAAGAATTCAACTTTTGTGTAAGGAATAAAAAAAATTTATCCTATACACACAGTGATTTTTTCTCGTTAATTCAACATTCAACAGGATTCTATAATAAAGAAAACAAATATAGAAAAAAATGCAATCGATTTAATTATCAAAACTATTATTGGTGAGACACTACCTACAATCTAGGAAGAAAAATGCAGAATAGAAATTTAAACTTTTCAGACGATAATGGAAAACTCAAATATTGAAACATTCTATATTTTCTTGAAAAATATTCATGACTGATTAATGAAAGTTCTAAAATGCAGAAATTCGTAATGGCAAAAATATGTTTTCGAATTTCATGTTCATCAAATATTTCATCTTTTAAAAATATTAATAATAAATTTTGATATAATGTTTGGAAAAAAATTTTATCATGACTGTATGAACTCAAATATTTAAACAGCTTTTAACTTCTCTGAAAATTGCGAAAAGAAAGACAATTATTATAAACATATAAACACAGTATAGAAAAATCTCGCAATTATTCAACAATTAATGTCTTATCTTATATTCATAATTAACGGATTTTTCAGTAAGAACGTCTTAAAGAGGATTGCTTTATTATGACAAACGATTGATTTTTACATTTCAGAACTGTGTATTTCAACTTCATCTATTAATCGAGGAAATGGCTGAAATTAATTTTCAATTTTGCATGAAACATTTCAAGAAAGCTTAATTCTTCTTTCATAGCTCATTTTGAATTGTAATAAATGTGCATTGCAAAAGTGCCTTTGTTTCAAATATTTCAACATACTTCAAACCAATAAAAATATAACTCACTTAAATTTAATTATTTAAATATTGATAAACGATTAAAAATTATTTAACTGAAATGAAGAAGGAAATTTATTATATTTCAACTGAAATTAGTGACTAAACACAAAGAATTCACTCGAAAGAGATTTAGCTTATTTTTATTTTGATCCAAGTTATTTAACTTGAATAATTTGAAGTTAAAAACAGATTTTGTGAGAAGATTATATTTAAATGACAAACATACCACTAAGCTCAGAATAAAAACCTTAATACAGATTTAGAAAGAGAAAATTCGATTTAAGAAACGATAAATTTATTTGCGATATTAATAAATTAGCAATTATAGAAATGTTTTTCAAATAATTTACATAAATTATGAAAAATTTACTCAAATATTGATTTTAAAGTGTCTTATGTTTTGAAACTCATAACTATCTCTAAAAATTAATTAAAATAATAAATGCCTTTAATTTCATTTGTTTTTATTTTTGTAATCATTCAATCAATTTTCAAAAATAATTTACTTATCTCTACAGATTTAGCCATAGACAGTTGAATGCGCTTCTTTTCTCCCTTTGAACTTCTGAAAGAAGATAAAATTGAGCAAAAGAGAAGTTTTATGAATAGACAATATTTACCATTTATTAAATTAATGTGAGATAAAATGTATCATACATACAGATTGGGAATATAAAACAAAGGCATTCTTTTACGCTTGTTCCAAGGAAGTGGATGAAAATATTTTTCTCGCATTAAAATATATTAAACAAGTTAATTTTCACTTTATCGCGAACATTCAGCTTATTAATTTGATTGTTATTTCATTAAGTGCTAAAAGTAAAAATTATTGCCCTGTCTATAAATTTAATGTTTTCGTTTAATCATAAACTACAAATATTTGTTAATATGCGCAGAAATTAATATTAATTCAGATATAAAAATATTTGTTGAATGTATTCTTAGAATTCTTGGACATGATTGTTTTACAGGCTAAATTAACAATTTGTGTATATTCTCTTATGTGTCCTGCGAAAATAAAATTTCAGTTTTTTTCTTTCTTAAATAAAAAGACTTACTTTAATTCTTTAACAATGTTATTTAATAATTGCTGCCTTTCATCGAACACATTTATGCAGTGATTTATTAGTTTCACATTTAAAAGAAAAAACAAGAACAAAAATTAATATTTCTATCCATTGACCGACAGTAAAATTCATGAACGAATTTTTGCAAACTAAGAACGTGAATAATGCTCTGAAAGAGCCAATTTAACTCAATAAAAGGCATTTAAATTGCTTTCTATCGCCAACGAAAAAAGGAAAGCTAATTTGCGGTACGAAATGATCAAATGTTGGGTTATCCGCGAGCTTATCGATCTTTCTAAAAGCAGCAACCCGAGTGATACTTTTATCCGCACTTCTCTTTTCCGAAATCAGTGAGACCATTGCATCTTTTCCCACTTATCTGGAGAGTTTCGCTGACTTCCAGGTGAGATCGACTTTTCCAATACATTCGATCTCTTAGATCAACTGATGCTGCAATTTTTACCTGCGGTGGGAGATCTTGCGAGAGGCTCGGAAGAGGGGTTGGGGGTTTGATGCGAGCGTGACGTCATTCGGGTAGCGCCCCCTGTGCTTCTGTTGCGGCCCCGGTCCGTCATTCGGTGTCCGGTCTGCCGTGGGATCGCTCACTCGTCGCCGCAACGGACCACAATAGTAGCCGCTGCTTCGCGTTTACTTCCGCACGCTGGCGGAGGTTCCGAGCCAAGATTTCGCGGATACAGTTCGCCGAGAAATGGGGTGTGACCCCCGTGCTCCGGCCGCGCCGCACCTCCTCGCTTGGAGGCAGCAAGGAGGGGAACGGCAGCGTTTCTCATCGCCTCTCCTCTTCTTCTCTTCCCAGGTCGCTTCCGAAGCTGGGCAGCGAGGAGCTGGGCGGTGCAGACCAACAGCAGCAGAGCCAGCCGCAGACACAGCAGACCTCCTCCCCCCATCACTTCGAGCCCATCCCGCACGACCACGACTTCTGCGAGCGGGTGGTCATCAACGTGTCCGGCCTGCGGTTCGAGACCCAGCTGCGGACGCTGCATCAGTTTCCCGACAGCCTGCTGGGTGACCCCCACCGTCGCATCCGGTACTTCGACCCCTTACGCAACGAGTATTTCTTCGACCGCAACCGACCGAGCTTCGACGCCATCCTCTATTACTACCAGAGCGGAGGCCGGTTGCGGAGGCCCGTCAACGTGCCCCTCGACGTCTTCGCCGAGGAGATCAAGTTCTACGAGCTGGGAGAAGTGGCCTTCAACAAGTTCCGTGAGGACGAGGGTTTCATCAAAGAGGAGGAGAAGCCCTTGCCTGAACAGGAGCTCCAGAAGAAGATGTGGCTTCTGTTCGAGTATCCGGAGAGTTCGCAGGCGGCCCGAGTCATCGCCATCATTTCAGTGGTGGTGATCCTGTTGTCCATCTTCATTTTCTGCCTGGAGACGCTGCCCGAGTTCAAGCACTACAAGCTCTTCAACACAACCAACAACATGACACGAGTCGTCGAAGATGAGGTGCCTAAGACGACAGACGCCTTCTTTATTATTGAGACGGCTTGCATCGTGTGGTTTACATTCGAGCTACTGGTGCGCTTCCTCGCCTGTCCCAACAAATTCAATTTCTTCAAGGATGTTATGAACAGCATCGATTTGGTGGCCATTATACCTTACTTCATCACCTTGGCCACCGTTGTGGCCGAGGCCAAGGCCACAGAGCTACCAATTGTGTCTGTGAACGAACGAGCAGGAAACAACCAGGCCATGTCATTGGCCATACTACGAGTCATTAGACTCGTACGAGTGTTCAGGATTTTCAAGTTGTCCAGACACTCCAAAGGCCTACAGATCCTTGGTCGGACTCTGAAGGCCAGTATGCGAGAACTGGGCTTGCTCATATTCTTCCTGTTTATTGGAGTGATCTTATTCTCGAGTGCCGTCTACTATGCAGAGGCGGACTCAGAACGTTCGTATTTCAAGAGTATCCCTGACGCCTTCTGGTGGGCGGTGGTGACAATGACCACCGTGGGCTATGGAGACATGAGGCCCGTCGGCGTGTGGGGCAAGATTGTGGGCTCGCTATGTGCCATTGCGGGTGTGCTCACCATCGCCCTGCCCGTGCCTGTGATTGTGTCCAACTTCAACTACTTCTACCACCGCGAGACGGACCAGGAGGAAATGCAGTCTCAGAACTTCAACCATGTCACAAGTTGCCCCTACCTTCCCGGCACTGTGGGCACCAAGCTCAAGAGGGACTCACTCAGCGAATCTACTTCGGACATAATGGAGATGGAGGAGGGGGCTGTCGATCCGGCAACGACCCCTTCTCCAGGATTGGTGAAGCGCTCGAATCCTGGCCATACAAACAACAATCATTCCTCTTCCGTCTCAGTGGCCGTCGAAACGGATGTTTGATTTCCAGTCCATTCCGTCTTTCAGTTCCACTTTGGATTTCATTTGCAAAACGTATCCTTTTGTGCTGCTGTGTGTTGTTTCCTTACAGCTACTCTTCTTTTGGAATACACAAGGTAAGACCTTTCCATTTATGCATATATTATTTTATGCCTAGACAATTTAGTTTTTATATGTGACTTATTTCTATAAAATTTTACAGTCCTTGATTAAATTTTTACAGCCATAGACAGGAAATATATCACATACTAAGATCTTTACTGCATAACATTTTAATATTGACTTTTATAGCTACTGTAATATTTTTCTTTATCTGATAAATGCATTGAGAACAGCCTTGAATAAAATATTTTTTCAATAATGAAGTAAAAGTCATTGTAATTAACTTAGCAACTATATTAAGCTATTTAAGATTTATTAGAGCTTATTCTTAATCATATATTTACTAAACTAATTCATTTTACAAATGTTTGTGCTGTTTAATAATTTACTAATTACAGATCTTCATTTCGCTTATAGACTAAATTTTTTGTTAAAAAAATGCTCTTATCACTTAATTTTTAAACATTATGATAATACTGGAAGTCTCATCAATATTTACTTCTACAAGTAAATATTGATGAGAACAGAATTGTCAGTTTTCTCTTATATTGCGCAACATTTTCTCAGAAAATTCTATAGTAGGTAAAGTTCTTTTATAATCTTCAATGCATGCGAAATGTGTTTTCAGATGATTTTTGTAAGCACAAAATATGGCCTTAGATATTTCTCACAAATACTTTTCTGAGCACAAACTTGCCTTTTACTTATGGACAACGCGTTGAAACCTTGAAAAAATTGACTTCACAAACCTACCTGCTAATAAATTTAGTTTCCATTTAAGCGATTTAAGTTTCCTAAAATAAAATATTTTTCAAATGCAAAACTAGCCTGCAAGCATTTACATTTCTTAACATTTAAAGGTGCGGTTTGATTTGTTGTCTGGTAATTTTTTATGCTTTTTTTTACTTAATATTCTAATTTAGTATCTATCAGTTCAAATTTATAAAAATGCTTCAAATGAATTTTTAAAATTAATTTAAATACTCAGAAGTTAGTTAGTTGTGTATTTTGAAAATTTTATCCTCTTTATTTCGGATATATATGCAGCAATTTTCAAAACTGTCTTCCAAAAAAGTTAAGAAATTTTCATTCTTTCTTATAAAGCAACTAATTTCAAATCATTGATAGCATCTAACTGGATTATTAAATTCAAAGAAAAAATATTTTTGACTGAAACAATACAATTGTTGCTAAACATTAAATGTACAGTTCTAAAATATTGTCACACACAGTGTAGAGATTCGACCTTTTGTAGAATCAAAAAAGTAAATTTTGTTTCTTGATTTGAGGAATAGCACCAAAATATCATACTTATTTTTACTACCAAAATAAGGAAAATAATCGACGAATTTCATTTTAATTTTCACTTGACCGTTGTGTAATCAATCTTATGTCCTTTTGCTAATTTTAAAGAACTAATTTAAACATAAAATAAGAAAATCAAGGAAGAAAATTTCTGAATATCAGTAGAAAATAAACAAGGAATGGATATCTTCCATTTCTTCATTAGGTATAGTTTAATTTTTTCTAGTTCAAGAATATGCCAGGAAGTCACATTAAAAGAAAAAATTCTGATAAATATTTCGAAATTTTCCTGAGAATACAGTAATAAATTAATTAAAGTTTATTTTGAATGCTACAATATACAATGCGTTGTTACAAAATAAAAATTGAAGTGCTTCTCAAAACAAAAGAACGTTTGTTCTGACAGTATTACTTTTTGGCTGCAGTCACTAACTATTTTGAAACTCTATCTGATACTTTGTTGGAAGAACAATCAACTCATTACGAGGAATCATTTCAGATTGAAAACAGTTGGAAAAACGTATATTAGCTAAAAAATTAACCTTCCCCATTCTATAATGATTGTGTTATCTTATTTGTAATTTATTTTTAATGCCTTTAAATGATTGTATTTTTATATTATTATGAAGTATCCCTAATAAGGAAGCTAAATAGCCAGCATTCTGTAATTACTGTGTACAACATTTCATTGCATCTTAAATATCCAAAATTCAAAATATTTCTGACTATATACATTTTTAGAATGCCAGCCATAAGTGTTGGAAATAGAGATGGAATAAGACATTGAAAATAGAGATGTTCAGTGTATAATTAGGTTTTATCTATTTTGAAAGTTAAGCGTAGACTGCTGTTAAAGAAGAAAAAAACATACATAATGATTTTTTTTTCAAAATTCAATGTTTGGAAGTATTTTTATGGCGGCTATTAAGAAAATTAAAAACTTATATCCCAGATCCTAATTCCAGTTGTTGAGGTATATTTCATAAGACTGTAACAGAGGGAATCCAGAGAATCTGCAGTCCACTGCAGTTTGTCTGCGGAGGCAGCTCCACTTTAGTAGAGTTCACTACTGCTGCAAAATCTCTTACTGATGGTCAGTGCTACTTGACATATCCAATTCTATCAAGTACATCCTTTCAATTTTTTCCTAATAGTCTATGTGTTATATTTAGAACACACTGTATAACTAATACTGATGATTCTAGTAGTTTAATAACTCTTTATGCAATCTCCATTTTTTTGTCATCTCTCTAAATCATCCGATGCTTTATTTTTAATTTTACCATCCGAAATCTTGTCCTCTAAACACTGGTGGATTTCTATATAATTCCTACACAAATGTTAAATGATTTATCAAATTGGGTAGCCAGCATTATTTATACTGATGGTTCATTCTTTTGAGAACTCCCTGACATACTATAACGGCCGAAATTTTAATCCATTGTACGGTAATAATGACGATAGAAAACACAGACGCACGAACTGTGTAGAGGAAAGGAGAGAGGAAAAGAATTTTCCAAAATTTTCTATGGCATTGTACAATTTCAGGAGCTCAAGGTTTATTCCAATATACTATCTCCTTCGTTTTACAATTGGTTATATATAAAAGATAGCAAACTATAAGTGTCTAACTCTGGATTAGTCAGAATATTTTGAATACTGACAAGAATCTTTAAGATTAAAAGAAAAATTATCAAAATTAATGAGAAGGAAGAATTCATAGCCATTATCAAATTTTTACTTAAAGAAATCGTCAGAAGACCATGAAAACTACAATGATGTTCTTGGAAAGAATAATACATAAAGTTGCTAATGTTACACAATTAAAGTTTTTTAAGTTGTTACAATAAAAATTAATGTCGACCGAAATCTAATTTTTTTTTACCTTAAATAATGAGCATCAATAAAATTATCATATACGTATAATATACATATTTGCTTCTATATACTGATCGATTTGCAAACAAATGCTCCATATGTAATAACATTCGGTGGAAAGCAATTTTCTGTTATTTTAACGTCTTAAATTAATCTAAAAGTCTTCGTCGCAAGACCTATGCATTTTAAATCTAATTAAAACAATGTTTTTGTGCAAAAAATATAAAAATTAAAGTATTTTTAAAATAAATTTCTCTCAATGTTAGCATTACGAAGTTTTAAAAAAATATACCTAAACATTTTTATTAGTCTTATTTAAATGAAAATCTAATACCCATTATTTTTAGTTTTGTACAAAATTCCTGTAGAGAATTAAGTAAATTCAGATCAAAATTTCATCAACTCCAAGAAATCCAAAAGAAGAAATTTTGAATCAAGTATTGAAACTATAATTGTTATTTCACTTGAGATACAAAAGGAGGCACCAGTAGGTTTGCTCATTATGAAAGGAGCATGTCATATAACGTTAACAAACTTCATCACTTTTTTAATACTATTAGTTGAAGGTCTGCATTTTAGCTCGTATTTTTCACTTTTTATCACCCCCGTTATAACAACATTTTTTTATAAATCCTTTCTCTTCCTACATGAAGGGCCATGAATGAGCAAAAGTCAACCGCTGCCCCTCGCTACTTCCCTCCACCCTTTCATTTATGATATTGGCTCGCCGAACACCTAAATAACGAACTTAAACGGAAAAAATCCTAACACTTAAACGAAAATATTTCGAACACCGTTTGTTTTTTCCGTCTGAGTCGTAAGTCTGAACTCTGAAAGTTACCAGATGCCTATTGATTGAACAGCAACATGTTCTAAGAATATCACATTACAGCTTTTTGGTGCATTACTAAAAGTGTTGAAATCCCACCCCAAAAAAAATTGGAGAATAAAATCATTTGATGACTGCTAATATATTTGAAATGGTGAAGGGATTGGTATGACTTTTCAAGAATTTCTTTTTGTTAATGTTTTAAAACGTGCGAATTTTAAACTAGTTATAAATAAGAATAAAATCGAATGTTGTGTATGGTAGAGATTTGTATGAATGATATTCATACAAAATAAGGGAAATGATGCAGTTGTTTGAGGAAAATCATCGCCAAAAATTCAAACAATGGATTACACATACAATATTTTTAACACAAAATTGATTTTAGTTTTATGTAAAATATTAACAATAAAAATATAATAAACTTTGAAATTAATAGTATTTGTTTCAGGTATCTTACAAACCTAATAATAATTACCTACTTCAACTCCCAAGCGAATTAGAGCATCATCAAACATATGTCCGAACTTGTTTGGAACAATTCAACTTTAAAATAAACCAGCGGGAGTGGTCTCCCCTAAACTTTCTCGTATACTTTCTAAGTGGAGATTCGTCAAAATCTCGAGTTCGAATTTTTTGACGATTACAATACTTTCTCTTTGTATACTTCGTATACGAGAAAGTGAAACAAACCAACAAACCTGAAATCAAATATCTGTTGCCACGTTTCAAAAAATATTACTTTGAAGCAGGTGAGATAAAATAGGCAATGAAATGAATACTAAAGCGAAAATTCTGCTTTGGAATTGAATTCCCAAGAAAACAATTTATACTACCACATTCGTAACAATTGCAAAAGCTCGTAAATAAAAGATTTGCTGAAATAATGAGATCGGTTTGAATTTTATTTACAACAATAAAAAATTTGTTACAATTCATGTTTAAGAACATTATTTATTGTTGTAAATAAAATTTACAACAATAACAGATTGCTACCAGTACTTTGCGCATGAGAATCGGATTAAAAGAAATTGAATATGCAATTTGAACGCCCCTTTTTGACGGATTTGGCCCAAAATTTAATACGGGCCTACATTCATGACTATAAAACTGTGTACCAAATTTTATCCATCTAGCTATTCAAGTTTTTGAGTTATAGTGTTCGCATGACAGTGAATATGCAGACAGACAGACTGCCCGTTGACGGATTTTGTCCAAAATTTGATAGAAATCTACAAATTATGTTTAAAGACCACATACCACATTTCATCCCCGTAGTTCTAATAGTTTTCGAGTTATCGTGTTCACAGACAGACACACAGACATAATTCCAAAATTGTGTTTTTCGGACTCAGGGAGGTCTAAAACGTGGAGATTCGTCAAAATCTCGAGTTCGAATTTTTTGACGATTACAATACTTTCTCTTTGTATAACTTCGTATACGAGAAAGTAAAAAAGGAAAGAAAAGAAAGTAAAAACATAACAATCAGAAAGAATCGTTTCATTTCTAGTCATCGAACAATACTATTTTTTATTTTAGTAAATTTTAATTTAAAATTGTAATCAAATGTTATGCTAAATCGTAGTATGTCAAAAATGTCTTCATTTAGTAATAAACATGTGTTACAAGTTTTTAAAACTCAGTGCATCATCTGAGCTTTTAACAGTTATCAAAATTTCTGTTCAAACAATCTTATTTATGATCTTAAATTAATGGAACTTGTGATGTTTGTTACACGAAATCAAGACAAAGAATGATATAAAAACAGTAATATTTTAAAAAATCATATATCACCAATACATTTATATGTCAAGAAAGGTGTTCAGTTCACAAATAACCGAATCTCTTGGAGAATTTGTGAATGCTGGAAGTTTACAAATTCATATGCTATTAGATGTTTATACCCGATTATTTTAGGCAAGATAACTGCTCTTCTATTTTTTTTAAACTTCTGCTAATCACATAATATTAAATCGGTTGATTTCATTCGACCATTATATGCAGGCAACCTACTAGGCGTAAACAAATCTGAAAGAATAAACGCCATTTTAATGAAGGCTTCTGTGTGTTTCTGGAATAGTTTATTTTTCCGCAGCTGACGCAATTAGGCGACAAATCTTTCCACCTGCTCATTTTCGACCTTCATGCAATCTACCGAAACAGTTTTTACAAATTACCGCGGTGTTAATGATAACAATTAGTCTCTCGCGCTATGACGTCACGTGTCACTACCATGTGAGGTATCGACCCTAGCGCCGTCGGTGAGAAAATAAATAACTTTATCTGACATTTGAAGTGAAAATTTGGTTAGTTGAAAAATTTATCAACTTCCTAATTCAGTTCTACAGTTGACAGTGACTTTCATTTTAAAGGACTGTTATGTTAAAAAAGAGAACTAATAACAAAAGTTTATATGCGATTTTTAATTGAGTTCGGAGGATTCAAAATTTGGAAATTAGATAAGTACGATTAGAGCGCCAGTTGGAAAAAACACCCTGAAAAAAGCGCATTTTGCGAACAAAATATTGATCATTTTCTCATTTTTATTTTGAAGAACTTTCCTGAAAAAATCTCTTTTTTTTATTTTTTATTCTAAATTATGATTTTAATTCGAATCCTAAAATCTCATATAAGAATAAAATTCATAAAGATATAGATAGAAATCTTCTTTTAATGAGTTCATTGTTTGTTTTCTAAATTTCTTCTAGGCACCCACTCAAATAGTGTTTTAACCTTCTAAGCGTTTGAATCGCATTTTTTCCATTTTTCATGTTCAGTTCAAAAGCAAATAATTCATTCTTATGCGTATAATATCTTAAATTACCATGAGTAAAACATTCTTACGATTTCAGACACTTGATTAAAGATCCAATTATTCACATTTAAAGCTAATTTTAAGATATTAAAGCTATTAGATTAAAAATGTAAGTAATGGGTAAAAAAATGTTTGATTTCTCATATTTTCAAGAATGTTCGATTCAAATTTTTTCTCATTTAAATAAAAATTGAGAAAAAAATATTAGATTAAAAATTTAGAAACACATTCAGCGTTACTTGAAATGAAGCTGATGATTTAAATCAATCATCTTGCTCTCATTCACTTATTTGCATAAGAAAATATAGAATTAATTTATTTATCTATACACACATAATTTGAAATATGACATTATGAACTCCCTGTCAAAAACTAAGTAAACATGATCTTAAAATAGAGAATGGATTTTGAAGATTAGACTATAACCTTTAGAAATCCAATTTTCTTTAACTGCATAATGGATGTTTTAAACATATTTCTTTAATTGCAAAAAGAAAATAATATTCATCTGTTAAACTATAGCATAAATATTCAACTTTTAATATAATGCTGATGTAAATTTTTACCAAATTAAAATTTTTAAACGGTAACTGGAATGCAAATGGCTCTAGTTAGAAATTTTTGGTAGAAGTTTTATGAATACTATATATCTAATCCTTGGTATTTTTTCTTTCCCTTATTTATACTTTATATTTTCATATACTAACACATAAGAAAACATTCTTTTGTCTTAAGTTTTCTGGAATTTTTGTTGCCAATCTTAAAACTAAGTTTTCTCATGAAAATTATTATTACATTTCTTACTGAAAAAAAATGTTACTATGTTTCAAACTTGCGGAATAAATATTTTCTTTAAAATTTAATAATAATAAGAGAATTTAAAATGAATTGCTGAAATTTATTCTCAAGTATTTGTCTAGCGCCTTGTTAGAGAGGTTTTTTTATACATGCACCTTCAAAGAAACTATGTCAGCATTCTTGAAAAGCTCTCTTTTTCTATTTCTTTCTCTTTAGAATAATTAACCCGTTTTTATAAACTCCTAATTTTTTCTAAAATTTCCTAATCCTCCTGAATTTTATGAATCTCTGGAAAAACTTAAAATGGTTTTTGACGATTCCTAATGAATTTCAAAAAAAAAATTGTACAAAAGTTGCTGAAATGTTTATTTGTTTCTTTCGGATTCCCAGAATCTTCCAAAAACCTAGAAATCTTTTCTAATTATTCATTGTTCATTTTAGAATTTTCTTAAATTTTTAGAAGGCTTTGCTAAAATTTTCAGTAAATAAAAAAAATTCGAAGATTTTTATTTCTTTTAACTGTTTTAAATCTTTGAACATTCAAGAAATTTCAATTTATTTCTTACCTTGTCAATAACGATAAATTTAGATATTTTATAGATTTCCGTTTGTGCATGAGATTAATGTTAAATACCGTTTAAGATATTAAAATTTATGAAAAAATCAGCAAAATTTCAAATCTGTAAATATGCAATGTTATTTTTTAAGTGAGATTTTAAATTTCATAACACGTATGAAATATAAATCAGAAGGACTAATTTTCGGCAATAAATTTGCTGTTACGAAAACAATTTTTTTCTGAAAAAGTAGAATAAACATATCAGAAATAAAATGGATTTTAAGTATTCTTAATCATTCTTTAATGAAAAAAATAATTCATATTTTGAGGGAACCCATTTTGAAAGTTGAATAATTTCAATGCAATTAAAAAATATGTTTCTCTTGTGTGTGTTGAATTTAGAAAAAATAATCTCAAAACGAAAATTGATGCAATTGTCTAAAATCAGAGCGCTACAATTAAATTGCATGCAAAATTCACAATATATTTTTTGCTATCGCATTAAACGTTTTCATTGATAGGAAGTGCAAGTTTTATGCAACTTTTCTAAATCAGCAGAAAGTGGTAAATATTAAAATTAGATTAGTAATCTATTTTTTTACTATTTTCAAAACTTATATTGAAATTAATTTTGCAAATTTTTAATTTTTGTGATTTTTTGGAATAATTGTTTTGACCTGTTTACATTGACCATCGATTCGGCGATTAAAACTAGCAAAATTCTAAAGAACTTTGTGAGAGATAACTGGTTTAAATGTGGTAGTAATCTCAGTCTATATAATTTACAAACTTGATATTGTTTATATGCTTTACCAAAAAATAGATGGATTGTTTAATTGAAGTTCCCATGGTTTTAAAACGAGATACAAATGTTAGCGTTTTCCTTGAAAAGAGATCTAAATCACACGTTAGCAACAACTTCCGGAACTGAATTAGATTTCTACTCTAGAGTTCCTTCTGATATGCACTGAGATTTTCTCTCTTTTGCCCTTGTCATGGATATTTGGATTATGACATTCGGTTTTGGGTTGCCTGAATCGAGTGAAATAATTTTCAATGAAGTTTTTTTCATGTATGTTCTTCTGAAAAGTCTCTTGTTGAATTCAGAGATTTGCAGGAAAACTAGCTTGAACAGGAGTCGTGTGAAATTAAAGAATATAAAGCAAAAACGCGGAGTGACGCAAATGCTTCGAAAATATTGGAGCAATGACAGCAGGTAAATCGCTCACATGTTAATAAATAGTAACAATATTTAAAAAATTGTTACTAATCACCGCGAGTTCACAATCAGCTTCAACCTTCAACGGTTAATAATTTCTAACATATCACTGAATTAAAACTTTCTGCCAGTTGCCAAATGTTATATATAGAAAAGTCTGAACTGTTATCAGTAAGATGTAGCATATTTAATGAATAAATTATAAGTTAATAAAATGTCAGAGTAAATAATTTGTTTCAATAGCCATAAAAATAATCCTCTAATATTAATACCTTTTATCTTTTGGCTACCCTCATGAGCCAATGATGACATCAAACATCGTGAAATTTAACAAAAAAATCTTGTGGAAGTTCCCCTTACCGTATCCCTGATAGTTTCGGATTCAGAACCCGATTCTGCCAAAGATCCTCTGTGTGTGGTAGACGTCCCATGTCCATTCAACCGGTTTGGTTGCCGTAATGGCGTCAGGCACGGGGACATGGAAGCGTTATTCTGTATGGGGTAATTAGTGCATGTTAAATCTAACTTCGAAGGTCAAATATTCACTCGCTGGTGTGGCGTGGAAGTTTGGAGAGAGGATGCCGGCTCAGTTGTGGTTCTCGACATCTGACAATTACAAAGTCCCTCCGAAAAGTGAACTCGTGTTGTTTCAAAGCGGAATATTCCTGTAACTGAACTAAAGATTGATTAATAGGAATTATTACACAAAAATCATTTTGTTTAAAACTAACTGGAATGACAGTCTTACTAATACAAATTATTTATTTTATCTTTTAAGAGCACTTTAAACTTTCTGAATCAGTCTATTCGTATTCATGACAAAAAAAACTGTAAATTGGAGTCGCGAAAATCAGAAAATTCACGAAGCCGCCAACCTGTAAGCTAATATTTTATCATGGTTCTACCTATTTTTCTTCATTTAACGACATCGCTAATGATGGGCGGGCTGTCAGTGGACATGGATGGATTTGTTGAGTTTCAGATTACACCAGAGCTATTGGCGACGGACCTCGTAATTTTGATTCGTGGTTTGAATGTCAAGGTAGAGAGTACGAATGGTTTCGGATCGGAACGTGACTTGACTAAATCGTTTTATAAGTATTGCTCGTTACTGAGGATCGATCCATCGCCCACTTAGTTATTAATAACAATCGTTAATTTCCTTTTGCATTCATAAAAATATTTATTATGGTTGCTCATAACTTATTATAACTGGATGCTTTCTAATGTCAATTTTATAAGTTTTTTAATTTATGCAAATTATATTCAAAAATTAAGTTTTCTTCTCATTTCTTAAAGTTAGTTAAATTAACTCGCGTTACTAATTAATAATAATAAAACATTAAGCCCTCCGAATCACGAATTTTACTTCATATATTTCAAATAGATCTTTAAAATTCAGGTATTGCAATTTCGGCAAAAATGTTAAAGCTCGAATTCTATTCACTGTATTCGTAGAACTTAACAATAACTATAGAACACGAGAGAAGAATCTATAGAATGCATCAATAGATATCAGCTACATCCAGAAAAAGCTACTTTCTAAAAATTTGAAGAAAAGTTCCTGAAGGCTCATAATCGTCATTTCGCAAAGACAAAACTTACAAACGACCGTACCAAATGTGAATATAAAATTGATATATTTTCTATTTGCATCTGATGACTTCGTTTTATGAACCTTGCTTTATTTTTGCTACGTAAATAACATGGCAATATCA
>BGPR01018602.1:0-30597 GCA_013235015.1 Araneus ventricosus | reverse complement strand
TTAGAATGATTAATTTTGGTATGTGGTCTTGATACTAAATTGTAGATCTTTATCAAAATTTTGGATAAAATCCGTCAAAGCAAGCCCTATTAGCACAAGATATTGTACGATATCTCTACGACGTTGTCCGGTATTCTGAATGCCGTACAATATCGTGAAGATATCCTAACAATATTGTACAGCGTCTTGTGCTATTAGGGAGGTCTGTCTCTTAGTCTATGTGAAAAAGAACACGATCAAAAGTGTTCGTTTGTTATCTAGGAGTAAAAAAGGCAAAAAGCTAAATGAATGTCATTTTGGGTTTATCACTAGAACAGTAGATCATTATCAAATGTTGTATCATATCCGTCGACGGAGAGATTGCCTGCTGATTTGCTTCTGTAGCATTGCCATACTGTAGAAGTTTCGATGTAGTTGTCTTTAAGGAAATGCTAAAACATTTCAGAATTTAAATTAATTGACTTGCGTTTTGTCTATCTAACATTGTTACTAACCAGGAAGTCACCTAATTAACCTCCAAAGCTATTTTCACTGATTTACAACAAGAAAAAGACAGTTGCTTGATAAAACTGGAAGTTTATGGCAGTTGATACTTTTTTCCATCATTTGTCTCAGTTATAGATGGTGGATAGAGAACTTATTCGAAGATTTGACAGCCTAATTTTTAAATTTGCCGCTCAGATTTTTTTTCTTATAATCTATTAAGAATAATACCTTACTCACTAAATGTTCACCATTTTACCCACTGATTAATGCATTTCAAGCTTTTCCGCCGAATTATTTATGGCCAGGGAAGGCTTAGAGATAAAACAGTTTGATCATTGAAGGTATCCATAAGTAGAATAATTTAAAATGTATACGCGTTGAACTTTACGATACACACTAGAAGAAATCTCAAATACCCTTTTAAAACTAATATATTGACTTCTCAAGAAAGAGCTTCATAATAAATCATTAGACCGTGAGATCTGTGATCCTTTTTAACCCTTCTTTGTCGGCGTCGCATGCCATGCAACGAAGAGAAAAATTGCATCCTTGAAAGTGAATTCGTCGCTACTTATGCGTCTCGTTTATTCCGCGATTATTTTTTGTATTTCTGAATATTGCTAAGAAATGGCGCAAATAGTCCTACTTTCTTCATTTTTTCGAGGTAAGATTTCCCACCTTGAATGGAAAATATAATCTTTTGGCGAAGATTCGAAAAAAAATCGAACAAAGCAGGGGTTATAAACACCCTCCGGGTTACCTATTCTTGTCTTCCCTCATTAAAAATAAGCCTATTCATCGAACATGCGACGATTCAATAGCACAACGGAATCAAGCAATCTACTTGTTTATGAAACAGACGCACAGATCAGCTACGCGAGGGGAGTGAAACTCTCATGACTTTGTGATACAACAGTTGTACCACTCTGTAAGTAGAAGAAAAAATTGCTGGCACATCATCTGTACCACCTGCAAAATTAAACGTTATCTTGATTATAAAAGTAGGAATTTGTAGGTAGTTAACTGTTAATCCATTTACATAACAACTTGACTTAGATATTCATTTGAATGCCAGTGCAGATGCACTTTTCCTCGACCTGAGTGTAAAATCGGATCTTGTGAAAAACACGGAAATTTAGCTAAAGAGCATTTTAAGTCTTACTACAGAAGCTAGAAGTATAGAAAGAGTGAAATGCAAATGGTTTGACAAATGTTGAGGTTGCAGTAAAAGGCATCAAACAAAAGAATTCAGCTCAGACTGTCTAAGGTCAGTGGCGGTTATAGGGTGAGAAATGTGAGGGGGCAAAAAATTTACTGATATCTAAAAGTACCTGGGAGTATAGGGGGTAAACAAAAATATTTAAAAATTTTGTTACAAAATTAACTAGCTTTCACGAATACAATTGCTTTTTTATGATTTCTAGTTTTAAACAGCTACAAGGAAATAAAAATTAATTTTTCCCAGAAAAGTAGGGGCAACAGCACCCCTCACTCGCCGCCACTGTCTAAGATTAGGGCAAATTAAGAGGAAGGGATCGTTTGTTAGTGGCATATGGGTATGCATGTTTTCCTTCATTGTGGGTGAATAATGTTTGGCAGCTGATGAATGGGTTAAGATGACTCTTGATTTGGTTGAAAGATACCATCTTTCTTCTTTCCTTCCTTTGCCCACTCCGATTCAGACTGCTTTAATGGGTGTGAGGCTTTGGAGAGACCGACGGCGAGAAGAACCAATAAGCCAGCATTTATTTACTGCGTCATGAATTTGTTTCTAGCATCACCCATAATAGGTAGTAAAGGAATACATTAAAAAGCATTAAAATACAAAATTACGAAAAAATGTTCTCGAAATAAATAAAGAACATAAGAATTTTCTGTCACCTGTATGGGTTGATGACAACCGTCAATAAATGTTAAGAATAAAAGACATTAAAAGTATTAATTACATTTTTCAAATGCATTTACAACATAAAACACTAAAACATGTTGCGACTGTAAATGAAAAAGATGCAAAACCTGTATAAAACAAGAAAATATGTTGTCTCTGTACATTGAACTGTCGAAAGAAAGCCATCTATATAAAAAGCCTCCATACAGTATTTCAAACTGGACTTAGAATTAAAACTATAGAGAAAATTAAACTCAATCCTCAGTTTAAAAATCCTTCACAGAATACAACAGTAGAAACGGATAATAAAATATAAGGAATCACAAAAAAACTATCAATAAAAATCAAAACACCATTTAGGTATTATAACTTTTTTTTATTTGCCTCTTTTACTTGTGCTTTCACTTGTAATGGTGAACTTTGAAAATCTAACTTTACTTTAGTTATCCACTTGAGAACTTGGTGTTCCTGATTTAGATATCATTAAGATATTTTGAAATATTTTTGCTCACATTTAAAAAAATACATACCATCTTGGAATAAGGAAGGATTTCTTCTCTCTCTCTTTATTACTATTCTCAGGTGGTCTGAAAACAGCATGAGTCAAAGCAAACCCAGGAACGTCCATTACTACCATTTTATCTTATCTTATTTTTTAGAATTGAAATGATTTAATTTAACAAAATTATTCTCATAAGCAGGGTGTCTTAACAAATCTGAGCGCCTGGGCTAGAGTTATTTGGCGCCCCTTATCAGAAACGTAGCAAGGAATTTGAGGCCTATGATCCCCCAAAAAAACACCTACATAAAAAAACGATGGAGGATCAAAAAATAAAGAGGCCCCTATTCAAAATTAACGCATTACAGTTTAGCAAATTAGAGCCTTTCCGTATTTAAAGTGATAGCTAAATAGATTTTTTGGTTCAAAATTAAAAATGAATTCAGTGTAGTAAATTTATATCCTTGAATCAATGGCGCTACTGGGCTACAGCCCACTTAGCGCATTGGATAAGACGGCCTTGCGCACAGTGGTAACTTTTATTATATGGGATGAGCAGAAAGTTTTTCCCTGATTAGAAACATTTATTACTCAAAGCTATTATATCTGGATATATGTCTTTGTAAATCGTAAATATCATAATCGAGCTTGTGGTAAGACTAATTACCTTAGTAAATTTCAGCATGGGCCCACTTTATAGCTAAAGAATGCCAAGGTTGACTCTCTCTGGCTGTAAAGAAACATGGGTTCTGAGATCTCCAGATACGGAAATTATGCTTATTTATCTCTCCGAAGACATGAAAATGTGATTTACCTATCTGAGAAATAAACACGATTTCAATAATCGTTGTTGTCACTTATTTTGTTGAGAATCTCAGTTGCAAATCCAGCAGGTCGGGACAATTATCTGCTTGCAGGGCCTAAACGACGAAAAGAAGTTCCCATTTGCATCAATTACTGCAAGCCTTCCACTTCTCGAAAGGCCAATGCTATCATTTTCTTAAAACTTTTTATACCATTATTTTATGATCTTGATATCTGGAGGAGTGAGTCCATAACAATTCTCGTTGAACAAAAATGTCTCAACTCTCGTTGAACAGAAATGACCAATTTAATTTTCATTGAACCACAAAACCCATCGCGCTCTTTCCCATTCATCCCATTTTCTATGCTATTTCATTAAAAACTAACTTTTGATTCGCTGCTTACGTTTAAGGACTATTTTGTGCCATCTATATACGATATACGAGAAGTTTATATATATTATACGATAGGTTTAATTTAGCTATATTAATATCCTGTTTTGAAGAAACACGATGCCTATTTTGGTATGGACTTCGTCATTTTGAACTGTGTCAGATGACGAGGATGACACCTGAGCTGTCACGCTCCTATTCAAACTTTCGCGCCTCATCAATGGGAGGACAGTTGACTTTAAATTTCGAATTTAATGTGCACCAAGCCAACATACACGGCGGATCTTCAGGGGAATTGGATTTCAAAGTCGAAATCTTACCTATCATTCAATAAAAAACGCGTTAAGATAAGGGTAGTTCAATATAATTAAAAATTACGTTAAGGTATTTTTAAAGCCTTGTAAATTTTAAATAGATAATTTTATTGCAGTATTTATATTTTATGACCATACCATATATTGGATGACAAAGTGTCCAATTCTGTAACTGCGTTCTGTTTATTAAACCTATAAATACCATCTCTTAGAATAGAGGACATTTATATTACAAAATGAAACTTTCTCGCTATTTGATATTATTCCCTTAATAACAAAACATGTATACAAGGAAGGAAAAAAAGAAAATATAACTAAAGTTATCTGTAAGTTGCTCTTAAAATGAGACGGAATGTAAAGTGATATGAAATTTGAGTGAAACTCGAATTTCATTTTACTTTTTATCTCTCTACAAGTTGCAATAAATCTAAAAATGCCAAACTGTCAATTAAATTTATTTTGTGAAATATAGTAAAAACGTAGAGCATATATCAAAGAATTATGTTTCTGATTAAAATGCTTGTAGGCAGAATTACAAATAATTTTGTTTTCTTCTTCTTTAGGCAAGATAAATTAAATTTCTTCGATTTTAGGCAAGATAATTAGTTATTCCATAATAAGACACAGAAGAATAGAAAGAGTTTGTGGGAAATGTTTTTGATTTTGAATGATGGCATTTTTTTCCTTACTTAATTTACAACCATTCAAAAAATATTTAAACACATTATTTGGTGATGTGGCCCAATAATTATTTTAAAGTTTATACATAGGTTGGTTGTTCTAAAGAGTTCCAATACGAGTTCTGTATAGCCCAAGAAATGGCATGCACCATAGGATTGTGCTTCCAATGTTTGTGATTTGCAATCTTGACAAGACTGCTTGCCCAAAGATATTGCTGTGTTATCATCATGTGATCACTTGCATGTGATAATGTATGATTACGTTATGGTTGCGGTTGTAAACTATTTGGCCTAGCATACCTAGCTAAGGACTTATGATGAAGGGGAAGTGTGGCATCAACGATCTTGAAGCACATGGGATAGGAATCTGATTTAGCTCCAGTATACAGGAGTAAGCTGCCTTCCTAGTAGACTTTCAGGGGAAACTTACCCACATTTGTATTTCACTTGGTGAAAAACTAGAAAACCTTCCGCAGCCAGCCTGACCACAGTGAGCAAATTTGTTGCTAAAGTTCACATCGGTATTTCAACAAATCACAGGCAGAGATAAGACGCATAACCTTTTTCCTTCGATCCATGTTCCTCAACCATGCCATGTCTACTTTTAACCCATTAGAACAGAGGTTCCCAACCTTGGTACACGTAGTCCTGTGGGAACACGGGGGACCAGTTCATTTGTTTTGAAGTTGAACTAAAAATATTTTTAAGAAGTAGAATAAAATATAAAATCAAAGATTAATCCTACAAATTTTATTAAGTTCATTAGAGTGGTTTGATTCTTGAGCTAACATAAGTCCTTGGCAATATTACTAAAAAATTTTGTGCTGAGGGATGGTTGGAGGAGATATAGCAGTGGGCATACTCAAAGGACTAATCAAAGGGTACGCGAGTGAAAAAAGTTTGAGAACCACTGCACTAAACCACTGATGAGCCTTTAGAGCACTACGTAACAGTACCAAAAAGTTTCCGGACTAGCTTATAGAACTCCAGCAATTGGCAAGAAACGATTGTATTTGCAGAATAGTTAGAATAATAGCAATCTGGATAAGCTAATACCTCAGATGAGATTGTTGAGTAAGATCAGAAGTTGTTTGATTCATCAGGGTAATATAATTTAAGTAATCGCAAACAACCATATACACGCGATCTCAGAAATCCCACTTTAATAACTCCTGATGTAAACAACAGTGATGTCACCTGCCCCATTATGTCATCAAGGTGCAAGTTACTATCGCCTCACGCATAATACTGTGCTCTCATTGGTTGGAACTTTTCAGAAAAAAAGTTCCGGAGCTTTTCGGTATGCCTACGTATTTCTGGGCGAAAATACAGAAACTTAAGGAAGACTTTTATTGGATAAATACATTTATTAAAACATGTTCATTTAATGTGCTTAAAACTCAAAAGCAAATCATAACAGTAGTTCCTGTTTATTAAAATGAAATTGTTATTTAATTTGCCCGTACTTAATGCTTATTGTGAAATTCTGTTTATTCTAATCCAGCATTCTCTCATTTGTAAAAGATGATGAAATATTCTTAGTAATACAGAAAATAAAGTTCGTGTATTATTTAAACCAGAAACAGATAAACGGTATCGCAAAGGGACTTTTAAAATTTCTTTGTACCATATTTTTAATTTTCTTTTGCGGATAATTATTTTAAGATAAAAAGTTTAGTACAAAAGTATATACGTACATTATAATAAAAAAATTTTTGATTTTTCCATCAATTAGTGAAAATAAAAATCATAAAAATTAGAAAATATGTACTACGTCTGCATACATTCGTCCTTCAATAATATTTTTATTATAATTTCCTTGCTGTTGGCTTTACTTTTTTCGTAGAATGTATAAATGTTACTTTACAGTGAATGTGCATTTATGTATTATTCCAACGGTAATACAGTGCTGAATTATATGATATACGAAATGATATTAAAAAGCATTTATAGCAAAACCATTTTTGAAATTTTAAAGATGGAAATATATTTGACTATTAAGAAATATTTAAAGAGAGTTTGAAAAATATAATATTTACTGTTTAAAAGAGAAGCGCAATGACATTTTGTTGACCAAAAAGCATCTTTATAACATTTCCGTCCCAACTTAGCTCTAGCATATTTACAAAATAGAACTTCAATGTAACTAAAGTAAGTTAACTACTTACATTATAATATACATTCATCTCTCTTATAACACAGTTATTTCAATGTTTCGGCAAAACCGTAGAGTAAGACAGAAGTCAAAATACCTTATGTCAGAGGATTATTACTATTTTTCAGTGGCAAATCAAGGATTCGAGTGTGTTTGTGGGAGGGGGAGAGGCTGAGGTCATAAAAATTTTGTATCGTAGTGACGAATGTCAAACCTCACGGCTTTTTTAAACCAAAACACTTTAACTTTACAGACTTTCCTCACCTGACAATAAGAATAATAAAGAACACTACAATAACTTCGATAATTTAATAAAAAATACAATGAAATAACTAACCAAAAAAGTTTTTCAACCGCGTCAACGCTACAAGTGGAATGACTACAAAAGTAGGAAAATTTTCGAGCCTGTCAACCCGGAAAGCAATGTTGTCATGATTTTATTATTTTTTTTAAAATAAAAATTAAGAAAAAATAGTTGTAGTAATTTTAAATAAAATCAAGAATTTTGGTTTAGCTCTGGAGGTTGCCGCCCGCCCCCCCCCCCCCCGGATTCGCCAATGCTATTTTTACCTCTGTTACATATCAGCCTTGTTATTATAATACCTTCCTGTAAGATGTTTGTTCCAACTTTTGCATCCTGTTATCAGATAGCTGTAACGTTAGAGTTGCTTGTACATACATTTCCACTCTAGACAGTTGCGAAGAGCAGTTTTCAATATATTTTGCAAAATCAAGATAGCATTTTTCCCTACTAGAATACACCCGATACAAATGACATAAATGCGATTCGTGATTCCCTGAATTTTTTATGCTGACTTCAGCATAATTTTTTTAATGATAGATTTTATTTTGATGATTTACATGCTGTACTGTACACGTGACATTTATTTAAGGAAATTGCAAAATATTTTAACACTTTTGAACAACTCCATTTTTGAACACTATAATCATAGATTAAAGCAAAGAGTAAACGCTCATAAACTCAAAGAAACATGGATAGATAGGCGCCGTTTACACAAGCTAAGTCACTGACGATGACGAGAGGGCGATATTATCATATATATTACCTTGGCGCCACTTAACCTCGCTACGTCATTCAAAAGCGATCTTGGAGCACTTAAATATCACCTGACGTGAGAGTCTGAATTAACTCCAGTACGTGAGGGTAGGTTGCCTTTCTGGAGGCTTTTCAGGGGTAAATAGCTCACATTTTTGTTTCGTTTGGAGGAAAACGTCCAGCAGCCAGACAGACTGCATCGAGAAATTCATTCTAAAGTGCGCATCGGTCTGCCAGCTTTTTAAAAATAATGTTGGTTAAGAGCATAGTCGGAGAATAGGACCTATAACATTCTTCTTCCGATTAATGCTCCTCAGCAATGCCATGCATTAACCATACTGAGAGTGGTGGCATTTACAGTTATTGTACAGTAATATTTTACTATCGAACAAAAATAAAATTTAGAAGATAAAAATTTTGGGCAGCACTGTCATTTGTATAGTAAAGAAATTGTAGAATTTATTTAAAAATTAATGCCTTTTACCTAATTTAATTACCTAAATAGTTATCATGATTAATGTTTGGCATAAAAAGCAAAATGCTTAGCTTCATACATATAAGAAGAATGTGTGATAATAATTACCCGATGCAACATTGCTCAAATTAAGGCAATCCTGAAAAATTGCTGTTAGATTTTATAAAATTAACTCTGCCTCACTACCTCTGTTATATTTTTTTAATACCAGTTATTCGTTACACATTTTCTAAGCTTAAATTGAGTTAAATTTTATTGTTAAGCAGTCAGATCATATGTTCATATGCACTTTATAGCTAAGATTCAAATTGTTTTATGTTGTACCTTACTTAGACTCTTATGATGTCCTTTTCATAATAATGCAGTTAAATTCCTAAAATGATGCATTTTCAAAAACAAAAGAGAAAACATTAATAATTCATTCGAGAAAAGCTACATTATCGATGATGGTGAGTAACAGTAGCAATATTGTTAATCTGTTAAATAAATAAGTTTATAAAAATGCTATGAGAGTGGAACTAACACTTCCAATGTTTGTGCAGTTAATCTCATATTGAGATAACCTACACAGGCATAGAAACTGCTATGTTATTTCAATAATATCTAGGATAAAAGCCCTTCGTATACAAAATGAACATTAATCTTCATGAATATTGTGAATTCAAACTTTTTTTTACCAACTAGCCACCTTCGATGACCAGTTTGCTCTCCAGGAAATTATGTAATGATAAAACAACATGAAAATGATATCCTTCTTTATTATTGTAATGCCAAATAGGAATTAATAGGAAAAAACGCTTCAGTTATGAGTCATTCTCAATAAAAGGTGCTTTTACAGACCCGGAGTGATAAAAATTAGCAAGTGCAACAAATGTCCTAATATTTTTGTTCCAATGTATAATTTAAGTTTTAAGAAAGCTATTCAGTGCGTTTCTACCAAAATAGTTTTAATATTTAACTCTCATTTTTCAATGAATATAAGACAAAAGTCCCCTCCGTGGACGTCCCTACACATGAAATTCAAAATAATATTTACTGACACTCAAGCAATTTTTTTTCAGTATTAACTAGTTTAAAGTTTCTAGTTAAGGGCCGGCCTAACATTTTTTAAAATATTTTTACATAGTAATTAATATTTACACTTTGTCCCCTGTCTCCCTCTGTGGACAAAGAAAATAACTTTAAAAAAATATCATAAATGGCAACTCATTTTAAATCATCATGAAAAAGTTTATAAGAGAGGCAGACAATTTGTTCTTTAAGGAAAAGTTTTCGTCCTATTGCGAATTTATTGAATATATTCCAATTTATTAGTTCCATTTAGAGCATGGTAAAATTCTCAGCTTCCATTCCATGGACATCATAAGTAAGTTAAGAAAAATCTAATTTATAATTAAAATACAAAATTTTGATAGGTTTAATATCGAATTTAATGAAAATAAGCGTACATTTTAGCCACCTAAAAATCAAGGCACTTAAAAATTCAAAACTTAGTTTTTTCCTCCTCCGTGGACACAACATCTCCACAGAGAGGATGGCATTGTCAATGAAAGTGACAAAATCTCAAAAATCATGATACAGTTAGATAAATTAAAATAATATCAATTAAAAGTTCTTTGGTAGATACCTTTTATGAAATTTCGTGATTTTCTTTTGTATATGTTAAAATTAAAATTGAAATTATATTCTCGAAAAGAATTAAGGTAAACAATTCATATAGAATATTTATAATATTAAAGCTTCAATAATCTATAAAAAAACATTTTAATAGGCTAAATTTATTTTGAGAAAAAATGGGAATATCCAAAATTAAAAATGATTAAGCAGTCAAATGCTCAAATTCTTGAGAGAAGAGAGTAGAAAAAACTCAACACGAGACTTAATAGATTGTTTATTAATAAATAAATATATGATATTGTTTAATCTAGTATATAATTTATTTTTTGCTGCGAAATGTTGACTTCCATTTATTTGAAATTGTTTGCAAATATTATTTAACTAATGCATAATGCACAGTTAGTGCCATTATTTAAAAAGTGCTATTTATTTTCAAATGTTAAGTTATCTCGCATTGGTTTTTAATAACTAATTTTATTGTTTAATTATAAGAAATAAATCTGTAACAAATCTGTCCAATAATTAGTCAATTAGGATTTCGTTTGAAATGTAAAAGTTCCTTTGACTATCGTGTCTCCTTCGTAGACAGATCAAAAATTTTAAAACTAAAAAAAAAACAGTGAAAAATAAAATAGAAAGTTTGACCACTAATATAAGGTTATTTATTAAGCTTAAATATAAATATACACGCAATTTTTAAGATTTTTTACATACTTTTGTAAAATATTTTTTTAGCTATTTGTACTTTTTTCATGAGAATGACCCTTATAGATACTGCATACACTATATGCCCAAAAGTATCCGGACACTTGAAGATTTTCACATTTTTTAGAATTTCTCCGAAATGGTTTAACTTACTGCCTTTAAACTTCGGACATGTTAAGAATAGACAATAACTCACATTTTACATTGAAGATTTGTCCTGAGGTCAATTAGGAGACCGTCTACAAACTGATGAAGACAAAAACATTTTTGGCCCACTCCGCTTCACACAATACCGATAACAAAATGAAACTTTCAGAAATGGTAATGTATAATGTGATAATATTTACAGGAATTTTCGTAAACTCAACACAAATATTTGGGAAAATATAAAGGTTTTCTTAAAAAATCTCAAATTTTCCCGCTTGTTTTTTGCTTATAACATGCAGAGTGTTCTGTTATATTATACGAAATTTACAGAAAAGATGACAATATGTTAGAAAAGCATTTCGTAAAAATTTGGAAAAGAAGTTTTGAATATTACAGGAATTATGAGCATTTTTAGTAAATACTGTTTTACTGTGCATGCGCGAAACATAGTGTAATTTTTCTTTCACAACTTTAAAGCCAGATATATTGGGCAACTTATATTAAAAAATTCAGTTCAATATAATTAGTATTCAGAAAGATATCAGCATTACAACTAGCAGAATTTTAGCTCCTGTCGAAGAGAAGCTAAAAGATGAGGGGTTGTACACAAATTGATATTTTTTAAACTTGTATCTTAAAATAGTTATATTGAATTGTATAGTGGTTAGAATTTGCTGAATACCCATTAAGACTTATCAATTACGCACATAACTTAAATTCCAGCTAATTAGGCACTATAAATAACAAAAATTTTATTACTATAATTATATTATTTACATGATTATTAACAAGTTGCATATTACAATTTTAAGGTCAAACGATATTTTTAAATATATTTCTTTTATGGCGAAACGATTTTTTATGTAATTAATTTCTTTTCTTAAAATATTTTAATAATTCTACATATATATTTTTTTATTCGTTACGAATGTTAGATGTCTTCATGGGTATTCAGCAAATTCTAACTACTATACAATTCTATATAACTATTTAAAGATACAAGTTTAAAAAATATCAATTTGTGTACAACCCCTCATCTTTTAGCTTCTCTTCGACAGGAGCTAAAATTCTGTTAGTTGTAATGCCGATATCTTTCTGAATACTAATTATATTGAACTGAATTTTTTAATATAAGTTGCCCAATATATCTGGCTTTAAAGTTGTGAAAGAAAAATTACACTATGTTTCGCGCATGCGCAGTAAAACAGTATTTACTAAAAATGCTCATAATTCCTGTAATATTCAAAACTTCTTTTCCAAATTTTTACAAAATGCTTTTCTAACATATTGTCATCTTTTCTGTAAGTTTCGTATAATATAACGGAACACTCTGCATGTTATAAGCAAAAAACAAGTGGGAAAATTTGAGATTTTTTAAGAAAACCTTTATATCTTCCCAAATATTTGTGTTGAGTTTACGAAAATTCCTGTAAATATTATGCACATTATACATTACCATTTCTGAAAGTTTCATTTTGTTATCGGTATTGAGTGAAGCGGAGTGGGCCAAAAATGTTTTTGTCTTCATCAGTTTGTAGAAGGTCCCCTAATTGCCCTCAGGACAAATCTTCAATGTAAAATGTGAGTTATTGTCTATTCTTAACATGTCCGAAGTTTGAAGGCATTCAGTTAAACTATTCCGGAGAAATTCTAAAAAATGTGAAAATCTGCAAGTGTCCGGATACTTTTGGGCATATAGTGTATTTAAACGAAACTAAAAACATGAAGTTATAAAGCAAATATCTTTTACTACGCCAGGTGTCGCCCTCGTCATAGGACAGTGGTTCAAAATTACGAGGTACGTCCGAAAATAGCCCTCTAAAAGCTGCAAACCGCGACGTTGATATAATTAAGCTAAAAATACTTTAAAAATATTGCGGTGTATACTATCTGGATACAATGTAAAATTACAAATTTTACAATGCATCCAGTTAGTATACCATAATCTAGTAGTAGTCAAGTTGGTATATCATAATATACATATATATATATATATATAAATTTTGAAGCAAAACTTAACTATTGCACACAAATAAGAAAAGAAATTCATTTACCCATCAAAATAAAAGACTTGTCATGAAAAATTACAACATTTTAATACTTCTTTAGAAGAAACTTAATTTCAGCTACATCGAACAATGTTGAAAAAATAGATATAACAATTAAAAGATAAAAAAGAATCCTGTCCATTATTTGAGAGCATAAAAATTCGTTTTCAATCCTAATATATTGCAAAAATAAAGACCAGCATCTATTATGAATGCTCTTTATGTTTACTGAAAAAAATTAATCGACACTTAAAGCAAGCAACCACTAACTAGATCATTTTGCATCGGAAATTGCCCTTCTGCCATACTCTAGACACTGAAATCTCCGGTAATATTTTATCATCTCTTAAAGAGAAAAAAAATCTACTAACTTTAGAAACTGCTTCTGAAAGCCCAATAAAAGACAAAGGCAAGATTAAGAGCCTACTTAACCCCCAACTGGTTTTCGGCTATCCCAGGTTTATCGCGGTAATTAAAACTTTTTCGATTTTTCCATTTAAAAAAAGGGGTGAAAAAGTTATCCGAGCATTTTCGCTGGGACTGTTAGTCTGGACTGTTTGAAAGAAAAGGGTTTCCTCTGAAAAAAAGGGGGAAATAAAACAATAAAAGGAGTGAAAATGGAGAAAATGGCTTTCGTGAGCTAAAAATAGACTCCTGGGCTGCTAGGTTACTGAGGAAGTAAATCTAGAACCTGACTGGAGAAAAATTTAATTCAGTAACCCCCATGTCGTGATTAAGTATAATTTACACTTTTCCGGGAAATGAGTTGGATTTTTGGTTGGGTATTCCGAGGAGTTTTGGTGGAGAAAATCTATCGGCCTGTGCTAATGGTTAAGCTTAGTGTACTTTTGGGAATATCTAGTTATTCAGGATTTATTTAATTTATGAAGGAAGAGAACATTTTCTCATGATCTATTTTTAATGGAATCAAGTACTTGACCAAGTTATTAGATGGAATGTTGACTTATTTTTCATTTTTAAAATATTAGGGAAAGTAATAAATCAACAACTTAGTCAAGTGACAGTAGTTATAGAAACATAGAATAAGCAGAAGCTCTAGAAGAAGTTATAGAAAATATGTAAATTGGAATATGAATATAGGGACTATGGAAATTGGAAAAAAATATTTTTTATAGAAGTAAGAGAAATTATATGAATCGCTTAATTTTAAAAGGGAACTAATTTAGGCGCTTAATTTTAAAAGGGACTTTCTAGGGCAGAACGGCAAAACTGTTAAAATGGGTCATCTCAGGAGAAGCCTCCTTCTAGGATAATACGGGAACTCTAATGCTATGCGACGTGGCTGTGAATGGCAGATATCCCGTTTTTACACCAAATGATGTATCTATCTTCATCGAATTTGAAACGAAAGATAGCAACCATTTTGACCAAAATTACAGGAATCCGCTTTTAAAATCAAGCGGCTCATATGTAGAAATGATATAATTTATTATATGCAGAAATTATTAAAATTAAAAATAATAAATCATTAACAATTTCTGAAGATACAGTGTAAAGATATTTGAACTGCCTTTAAAAATATTTTTATGAAGAAGTGAAGACCATCTTTCCATTAGATCTTTCAAAAAATAAATTTATTTATATGACAGAACAGCATAATTATACTTACCACACTTCATGGAGGTAGGAGCAAAAGGAGAGTGAAGGACAGTTTGCGATAGTATACTTATTTAGAAGTGCAGTGTCAAATTTATAGGCTAACAGAATGAGGCAATGGATTTTTTTATTTGCAATTTCAATGAAATTCTGTTTCATTTAAAATTTCAATGGACTTGTAAATTAAACAGGATGAATTATTCTTAGACTGAAATAATAAAAAATAGCATATATGAATGATTCTAAAACAAGAATTCAACTTTTGTGTAAGGAATAAAAAAAATTTATCCTATACACACAGTGATTTTTTCTCGTTAATTCAACATTCAACAGGATTCTATAATAAAGAAAACAAATATAGAAAAAAATGCAATCGATTTAATTATCAAAACTATTATTGGTGAGACACTACCTACAATCTAGGAAGAAAAATGCAGAATAGAAATTTAAACTTTTCAGACGATAATGGAAAACTCAAATATTGAAACATTCTATATTTTCTTGAAAAATATTCATGACTGATTAATGAAAGTTCTAAAATGCAGAAATTCGTAATGGCAAAAATATGTTTTCGAATTTCATGTTCATCAAATATTTCATCTTTTAAAAATATTAATAATAAATTTTGATATAATGTTTGGAAAAAAATTTTATCATGACTGTATGAACTCAAATATTTAAACAGCTTTTAACTTCTCTGAAAATTGCGAAAAGAAAGACAATTATTATAAACATATAAACACAGTATAGAAAAATCTCGCAATTATTCAACAATTAATGTCTTATCTTATATTCATAATTAACGGATTTTTCAGTAAGAACGTCTTAAAGAGGATTGCTTTATTATGACAAACGATTGATTTTTACATTTCAGAACTGTGTATTTCAACTTCATCTATTAATCGAGGAAATGGCTGAAATTAATTTTCAATTTTGCATGAAACATTTCAAGAAAGCTTAATTCTTCTTTCATAGCTCATTTTGAATTGTAATAAATGTGCATTGCAAAAGTGCCTTTGTTTCAAATATTTCAACATACTTCAAACCAATAAAAATATAACTCACTTAAATTTAATTATTTAAATATTGATAAACGATTAAAAATTATTTAACTGAAATGAAGAAGGAAATTTATTATATTTCAACTGAAATTAGTGACTAAACACAAAGAATTCACTCGAAAGAGATTTAGCTTATTTTTATTTTGATCCAAGTTATTTAACTTGAATAATTTGAAGTTAAAAACAGATTTTGTGAGAAGATTATATTTAAATGACAAACATACCACTAAGCTCAGAATAAAAACCTTAATACAGATTTAGAAAGAGAAAATTCGATTTAAGAAACGATAAATTTATTTGCGATATTAATAAATTAGCAATTATAGAAATGTTTTTCAAATAATTTACATAAATTATGAAAAATTTACTCAAATATTGATTTTAAAGTGTCTTATGTTTTGAAACTCATAACTATCTCTAAAAATTAATTAAAATAATAAATGCCTTTAATTTCATTTGTTTTTATTTTTGTAATCATTCAATCAATTTTCAAAAATAATTTACTTATCTCTACAGATTTAGCCATAGACAGTTGAATGCGCTTCTTTTCTCCCTTTGAACTTCTGAAAGAAGATAAAATTGAGCAAAAGAGAAGTTTTATGAATAGACAATATTTACCATTTATTAAATTAATGTGAGATAAAATGTATCATACATACAGATTGGGAATATAAAACAAAGGCATTCTTTTACGCTTGTTCCAAGGAAGTGGATGAAAATATTTTTCTCGCATTAAAATATATTAAACAAGTTAATTTTCACTTTATCGCGAACATTCAGCTTATTAATTTGATTGTTATTTCATTAAGTGCTAAAAGTAAAAATTATTGCCCTGTCTATAAATTTAATGTTTTCGTTTAATCATAAACTACAAATATTTGTTAATATGCGCAGAAATTAATATTAATTCAGATATAAAAATATTTGTTGAATGTATTCTTAGAATTCTTGGACATGATTGTTTTACAGGCTAAATTAACAATTTGTGTATATTCTCTTATGTGTCCTGCGAAAATAAAATTTCAGTTTTTTTCTTTCTTAAATAAAAAGACTTACTTTAATTCTTTAACAATGTTATTTAATAATTGCTGCCTTTCATCGAACACATTTATGCAGTGATTTATTAGTTTCACATTTAAAAGAAAAAACAAGAACAAAAATTAATATTTCTATCCATTGACCGACAGTAAAATTCATGAACGAATTTTTGCAAACTAAGAACGTGAATAATGCTCTGAAAGAGCCAATTTAACTCAATAAAAGGCATTTAAATTGCTTTCTATCGCCAACGAAAAAAGGAAAGCTAATTTGCGGTACGAAATGATCAAATGTTGGGTTATCCGCGAGCTTATCGATCTTTCTAAAAGCAGCAACCCGAGTGATACTTTTATCCGCACTTCTCTTTTCCGAAATCAGTGAGACCATTGCATCTTTTCCCACTTATCTGGAGAGTTTCGCTGACTTCCAGGTGAGATCGACTTTTCCAATACATTCGATCTCTTAGATCAACTGATGCTGCAATTTTTACCTGCGGTGGGAGATCTTGCGAGAGGCTCGGAAGAGGGGTTGGGGGTTTGATGCGAGCGTGACGTCATTCGGGTAGCGCCCCCTGTGCTTCTGTTGCGGCCCCGGTCCGTCATTCGGTGTCCGGTCTGCCGTGGGATCGCTCACTCGTCGCCGCAACGGACCACAATAGTAGCCGCTGCTTCGCGTTTACTTCCGCACGCTGGCGGAGGTTCCGAGCCAAGATTTCGCGGATACAGTTCGCCGAGAAATGGGGTGTGACCCCCGTGCTCCGGCCGCGCCGCACCTCCTCGCTTGGAGGCAGCAAGGAGGGGAACGGCAGCGTTTCTCATCGCCTCTCCTCTTCTTCTCTTCCCAGGTCGCTTCCGAAGCTGGGCAGCGAGGAGCTGGGCGGTGCAGACCAACAGCAGCAGAGCCAGCCGCAGACACAGCAGACCTCCTCCCCCCATCACTTCGAGCCCATCCCGCACGACCACGACTTCTGCGAGCGGGTGGTCATCAACGTGTCCGGCCTGCGGTTCGAGACCCAGCTGCGGACGCTGCATCAGTTTCCCGACAGCCTGCTGGGTGACCCCCACCGTCGCATCCGGTACTTCGACCCCTTACGCAACGAGTATTTCTTCGACCGCAACCGACCGAGCTTCGACGCCATCCTCTATTACTACCAGAGCGGAGGCCGGTTGCGGAGGCCCGTCAACGTGCCCCTCGACGTCTTCGCCGAGGAGATCAAGTTCTACGAGCTGGGAGAAGTGGCCTTCAACAAGTTCCGTGAGGACGAGGGTTTCATCAAAGAGGAGGAGAAGCCCTTGCCTGAACAGGAGCTCCAGAAGAAGATGTGGCTTCTGTTCGAGTATCCGGAGAGTTCGCAGGCGGCCCGAGTCATCGCCATCATTTCAGTGGTGGTGATCCTGTTGTCCATCTTCATTTTCTGCCTGGAGACGCTGCCCGAGTTCAAGCACTACAAGCTCTTCAACACAACCAACAACATGACACGAGTCGTCGAAGATGAGGTGCCTAAGACGACAGACGCCTTCTTTATTATTGAGACGGCTTGCATCGTGTGGTTTACATTCGAGCTACTGGTGCGCTTCCTCGCCTGTCCCAACAAATTCAATTTCTTCAAGGATGTTATGAACAGCATCGATTTGGTGGCCATTATACCTTACTTCATCACCTTGGCCACCGTTGTGGCCGAGGCCAAGGCCACAGAGCTACCAATTGTGTCTGTGAACGAACGAGCAGGAAACAACCAGGCCATGTCATTGGCCATACTACGAGTCATTAGACTCGTACGAGTGTTCAGGATTTTCAAGTTGTCCAGACACTCCAAAGGCCTACAGATCCTTGGTCGGACTCTGAAGGCCAGTATGCGAGAACTGGGCTTGCTCATATTCTTCCTGTTTATTGGAGTGATCTTATTCTCGAGTGCCGTCTACTATGCAGAGGCGGACTCAGAACGTTCGTATTTCAAGAGTATCCCTGACGCCTTCTGGTGGGCGGTGGTGACAATGACCACCGTGGGCTATGGAGACATGAGGCCCGTCGGCGTGTGGGGCAAGATTGTGGGCTCGCTATGTGCCATTGCGGGTGTGCTCACCATCGCCCTGCCCGTGCCTGTGATTGTGTCCAACTTCAACTACTTCTACCACCGCGAGACGGACCAGGAGGAAATGCAGTCTCAGAACTTCAACCATGTCACAAGTTGCCCCTACCTTCCCGGCACTGTGGGCACCAAGCTCAAGAGGGACTCACTCAGCGAATCTACTTCGGACATAATGGAGATGGAGGAGGGGGCTGTCGATCCGGCAACGACCCCTTCTCCAGGATTGGTGAAGCGCTCGAATCCTGGCCATACAAACAACAATCATTCCTCTTCCGTCTCAGTGGCCGTCGAAACGGATGTTTGATTTCCAGTCCATTCCGTCTTTCAGTTCCACTTTGGATTTCATTTGCAAAACGTATCCTTTTGTGCTGCTGTGTGTTGTTTCCTTACAGCTACTCTTCTTTTGGAATACACAAGGTAAGACCTTTCCATTTATGCATATATTATTTTATGCCTAGACAATTTAGTTTTTATATGTGACTTATTTCTATAAAATTTTACAGTCCTTGATTAAATTTTTACAGCCATAGACAGGAAATATATCACATACTAAGATCTTTACTGCATAACATTTTAATATTGACTTTTATAGCTACTGTAATATTTTTCTTTATCTGATAAATGCATTGAGAACAGCCTTGAATAAAATATTTTTTCAATAATGAAGTAAAAGTCATTGTAATTAACTTAGCAACTATATTAAGCTATTTAAGATTTATTAGAGCTTATTCTTAATCATATATTTACTAAACTAATTCATTTTACAAATGTTTGTGCTGTTTAATAATTTACTAATTACAGATCTTCATTTCGCTTATAGACTAAATTTTTTGTTAAAAAAATGCTCTTATCACTTAATTTTTAAACATTATGATAATACTGGAAGTCTCATCAATATTTACTTCTACAAGTAAATATTGATGAGAACAGAATTGTCAGTTTTCTCTTATATTGCGCAACATTTTCTCAGAAAATTCTATAGTAGGTAAAGTTCTTTTATAATCTTCAATGCATGCGAAATGTGTTTTCAGATGATTTTTGTAAGCACAAAATATGGCCTTAGATATTTCTCACAAATACTTTTCTGAGCACAAACTTGCCTTTTACTTATGGACAACGCGTTGAAACCTTGAAAAAATTGACTTCACAAACCTACCTGCTAATAAATTTAGTTTCCATTTAAGCGATTTAAGTTTCCTAAAATAAAATATTTTTCAAATGCAAAACTAGCCTGCAAGCATTTACATTTCTTAACATTTAAAGGTGCGGTTTGATTTGTTGTCTGGTAATTTTTTATGCTTTTTTTTACTTAATATTCTAATTTAGTATCTATCAGTTCAAATTTATAAAAATGCTTCAAATGAATTTTTAAAATTAATTTAAATACTCAGAAGTTAGTTAGTTGTGTATTTTGAAAATTTTATCCTCTTTATTTCGGATATATATGCAGCAATTTTCAAAACTGTCTTCCAAAAAAGTTAAGAAATTTTCATTCTTTCTTATAAAGCAACTAATTTCAAATCATTGATAGCATCTAACTGGATTATTAAATTCAAAGAAAAAATATTTTTGACTGAAACAATACAATTGTTGCTAAACATTAAATGTACAGTTCTAAAATATTGTCACACACAGTGTAGAGATTCGACCTTTTGTAGAATCAAAAAAGTAAATTTTGTTTCTTGATTTGAGGAATAGCACCAAAATATCATACTTATTTTTACTACCAAAATAAGGAAAATAATCGACGAATTTCATTTTAATTTTCACTTGACCGTTGTGTAATCAATCTTATGTCCTTTTGCTAATTTTAAAGAACTAATTTAAACATAAAATAAGAAAATCAAGGAAGAAAATTTCTGAATATCAGTAGAAAATAAACAAGGAATGGATATCTTCCATTTCTTCATTAGGTATAGTTTAATTTTTTCTAGTTCAAGAATATGCCAGGAAGTCACATTAAAAGAAAAAATTCTGATAAATATTTCGAAATTTTCCTGAGAATACAGTAATAAATTAATTAAAGTTTATTTTGAATGCTACAATATACAATGCGTTGTTACAAAATAAAAATTGAAGTGCTTCTCAAAACAAAAGAACGTTTGTTCTGACAGTATTACTTTTTGGCTGCAGTCACTAACTATTTTGAAACTCTATCTGATACTTTGTTGGAAGAACAATCAACTCATTACGAGGAATCATTTCAGATTGAAAACAGTTGGAAAAACGTATATTAGCTAAAAAATTAACCTTCCCCATTCTATAATGATTGTGTTATCTTATTTGTAATTTATTTTTAATGCCTTTAAATGATTGTATTTTTATATTATTATGAAGTATCCCTAATAAGGAAGCTAAATAGCCAGCATTCTGTAATTACTGTGTACAACATTTCATTGCATCTTAAATATCCAAAATTCAAAATATTTCTGACTATATACATTTTTAGAATGCCAGCCATAAGTGTTGGAAATAGAGATGGAATAAGACATTGAAAATAGAGATGTTCAGTGTATAATTAGGTTTTATCTATTTTGAAAGTTAAGCGTAGACTGCTGTTAAAGAAGAAAAAAACATACATAATGATTTTTTTTTCAAAATTCAATGTTTGGAAGTATTTTTATGGCGGCTATTAAGAAAATTAAAAACTTATATCCCAGATCCTAATTCCAGTTGTTGAGGTATATTTCATAAGACTGTAACAGAGGGAATCCAGAGAATCTGCAGTCCACTGCAGTTTGTCTGCGGAGGCAGCTCCACTTTAGTAGAGTTCACTACTGCTGCAAAATCTCTTACTGATGGTCAGTGCTACTTGACATATCCAATTCTATCAAGTACATCCTTTCAATTTTTTCCTAATAGTCTATGTGTTATATTTAGAACACACTGTATAACTAATACTGATGATTCTAGTAGTTTAATAACTCTTTATGCAATCTCCATTTTTTTGTCATCTCTCTAAATCATCCGATGCTTTATTTTTAATTTTACCATCCGAAATCTTGTCCTCTAAACACTGGTGGATTTCTATATAATTCCTACACAAATGTTAAATGATTTATCAAATTGGGTAGCCAGCATTATTTATACTGATGGTTCATTCTTTTGAGAACTCCCTGACATACTATAACGGCCGAAATTTTAATCCATTGTACGGTAATAATGACGATAGAAAACACAGACGCACGAACTGTGTAGAGGAAAGGAGAGAGGAAAAGAATTTTCCAAAATTTTCTATGGCATTGTACAATTTCAGGAGCTCAAGGTTTATTCCAATATACTATCTCCTTCGTTTTACAATTGGTTATATATAAAAGATAGCAAACTATAAGTGTCTAACTCTGGATTAGTCAGAATATTTTGAATACTGACAAGAATCTTTAAGATTAAAAGAAAAATTATCAAAATTAATGAGAAGGAAGAATTCATAGCCATTATCAAATTTTTACTTAAAGAAATCGTCAGAAGACCATGAAAACTACAATGATGTTCTTGGAAAGAATAATACATAAAGTTGCTAATGTTACACAATTAAAGTTTTTTAAGTTGTTACAATAAAAATTAATGTCGACCGAAATCTAATTTTTTTTTACCTTAAATAATGAGCATCAATAAAATTATCATATACGTATAATATACATATTTGCTTCTATATACTGATCGATTTGCAAACAAATGCTCCATATGTAATAACATTCGGTGGAAAGCAATTTTCTGTTATTTTAACGTCTTAAATTAATCTAAAAGTCTTCGTCGCAAGACCTATGCATTTTAAATCTAATTAAAACAATGTTTTTGTGCAAAAAATATAAAAATTAAAGTATTTTTAAAATAAATTTCTCTCAATGTTAGCATTACGAAGTTTTAAAAAAATATACCTAAACATTTTTATTAGTCTTATTTAAATGAAAATCTAATACCCATTATTTTTAGTTTTGTACAAAATTCCTGTAGAGAATTAAGTAAATTCAGATCAAAATTTCATCAACTCCAAGAAATCCAAAAGAAGAAATTTTGAATCAAGTATTGAAACTATAATTGTTATTTCACTTGAGATACAAAAGGAGGCACCAGTAGGTTTGCTCATTATGAAAGGAGCATGTCATATAACGTTAACAAACTTCATCACTTTTTTAATACTATTAGTTGAAGGTCTGCATTTTAGCTCGTATTTTTCACTTTTTATCACCCCCGTTATAACAACATTTTTTTATAAATCCTTTCTCTTCCTACATGAAGGGCCATGAATGAGCAAAAGTCAACCGCTGCCCCTCGCTACTTCCCTCCACCCTTTCATTTATGATATTGGCTCGCCGAACACCTAAATAACGAACTTAAACGGAAAAAATCCTAACACTTAAACGAAAATATTTCGAACACCGTTTGTTTTTTCCGTCTGAGTCGTAAGTCTGAACTCTGAAAGTTACCAGATGCCTATTGATTGAACAGCAACATGTTCTAAGAATATCACATTACAGCTTTTTGGTGCATTACTAAAAGTGTTGAAATCCCACCCCAAAAAAAATTGGAGAATAAAATCATTTGATGACTGCTAATATATTTGAAATGGTGAAGGGATTGGTATGACTTTTCAAGAATTTCTTTTTGTTAATGTTTTAAAACGTGCGAATTTTAAACTAGTTATAAATAAGAATAAAATCGAATGTTGTGTATGGTAGAGATTTGTATGAATGATATTCATACAAAATAAGGGAAATGATGCAGTTGTTTGAGGAAAATCATCGCCAAAAATTCAAACAATGGATTACACATACAATATTTTTAACACAAAATTGATTTTAGTTTTATGTAAAATATTAACAATAAAAATATAATAAACTTTGAAATTAATAGTATTTGTTTCAGGTATCTTACAAACCTAATAATAATTACCTACTTCAACTCCCAAGCGAATTAGAGCATCATCAAACATATGTCCGAACTTGTTTGGAACAATTCAACTTTAAAATAAACCAGCGGGAGTGGTCTCCCCTAAACTTTCTCGTATACTTTCTAAGTGGAGATTCGTCAAAATCTCGAGTTCGAATTTTTTGACGATTACAATACTTTCTCTTTGTATACTTCGTATACGAGAAAGTGAAACAAACCAACAAACCTGAAATCAAATATCTGTTGCCACGTTTCAAAAAATATTACTTTGAAGCAGGTGAGATAAAATAGGCAATGAAATGAATACTAAAGCGAAAATTCTGCTTTGGAATTGAATTCCCAAGAAAACAATTTATACTACCACATTCGTAACAATTGCAAAAGCTCGTAAATAAAAGATTTGCTGAAATAATGAGATCGGTTTGAATTTTATTTACAACAATAAAAAATTTGTTACAATTCATGTTTAAGAACATTATTTATTGTTGTAAATAAAATTTACAACAATAACAGATTGCTACCAGTACTTTGCGCATGAGAATCGGATTAAAAGAAATTGAATATGCAATTTGAACGCCCCTTTTTGACGGATTTGGCCCAAAATTTAATACGGGCCTACATTCATGACTATAAAACTGTGTACCAAATTTTATCCATCTAGCTATTCAAGTTTTTGAGTTATAGTGTTCGCATGACAGTGAATATGCAGACAGACAGACTGCCCGTTGACGGATTTTGTCCAAAATTTGATAGAAATCTACAAATTATGTTTAAAGACCACATACCACATTTCATCCCCGTAGTTCTAATAGTTTTCGAGTTATCGTGTTCACAGACAGACACACAGACATAATTCCAAAATTGTGTTTTTCGGACTCAGGGAGGTCTAAAACGTGGAGATTCGTCAAAATCTCGAGTTCGAATTTTTTGACGATTACAATACTTTCTCTTTGTATAACTTCGTATACGAGAAAGTAAAAAAGGAAAGAAAAGAAAGTAAAAACATAACAATCAGAAAGAATCGTTTCATTTCTAGTCATCGAACAATACTATTTTTTATTTTAGTAAATTTTAATTTAAAATTGTAATCAAATGTTATGCTAAATCGTAGTATGTCAAAAATGTCTTCATTTAGTAATAAACATGTGTTACAAGTTTTTAAAACTCAGTGCATCATCTGAGCTTTTAACAGTTATCAAAATTTCTGTTCAAACAATCTTATTTATGATCTTAAATTAATGGAACTTGTGATGTTTGTTACACGAAATCAAGACAAAGAATGATATAAAAACAGTAATATTTTAAAAAATCATATATCACCAATACATTTATATGTCAAGAAAGGTGTTCAGTTCACAAATAACCGAATCTCTTGGAGAATTTGTGAATGCTGGAAGTTTACAAATTCATATGCTATTAGATGTTTATACCCGATTATTTTAGGCAAGATAACTGCTCTTCTATTTTTTTTAAACTTCTGCTAATCACATAATATTAAATCGGTTGATTTCATTCGACCATTATATGCAGGCAACCTACTAGGCGTAAACAAATCTGAAAGAATAAACGCCATTTTAATGAAGGCTTCTGTGTGTTTCTGGAATAGTTTATTTTTCCGCAGCTGACGCAATTAGGCGACAAATCTTTCCACCTGCTCATTTTCGACCTTCATGCAATCTACCGAAACAGTTTTTACAAATTACCGCGGTGTTAATGATAACAATTAGTCTCTCGCGCTATGACGTCACGTGTCACTACCATGTGAGGTATCGACCCTAGCGCCGTCGGTGAGAAAATAAATAACTTTATCTGACATTTGAAGTGAAAATTTGGTTAGTTGAAAAATTTATCAACTTCCTAATTCAGTTCTACAGTTGACAGTGACTTTCATTTTAAAGGACTGTTATGTTAAAAAAGAGAACTAATAACAAAAGTTTATATGCGATTTTTAATTGAGTTCGGAGGATTCAAAATTTGGAAATTAGATAAGTACGATTAGAGCGCCAGTTGGAAAAAACACCCTGAAAAAAGCGCATTTTGCGAACAAAATATTGATCATTTTCTCATTTTTATTTTGAAGAACTTTCCTGAAAAAATCTCTTTTTTTTATTTTTTATTCTAAATTATGATTTTAATTCGAATCCTAAAATCTCATATAAGAATAAAATTCATAAAGATATAGATAGAAATCTTCTTTTAATGAGTTCATTGTTTGTTTTCTAAATTTCTTCTAGGCACCCACTCAAATAGTGTTTTAACCTTCTAAGCGTTTGAATCGCATTTTTTCCATTTTTCATGTTCAGTTCAAAAGCAAATAATTCATTCTTATGCGTATAATATCTTAAATTACCATGAGTAAAACATTCTTACGATTTCAGACACTTGATTAAAGATCCAATTATTCACATTTAAAGCTAATTTTAAGATATTAAAGCTATTAGATTAAAAATGTAAGTAATGGGTAAAAAAATGTTTGATTTCTCATATTTTCAAGAATGTTCGATTCAAATTTTTTCTCATTTAAATAAAAATTGAGAAAAAAATATTAGATTAAAAATTTAGAAACACATTCAGCGTTACTTGAAATGAAGCTGATGATTTAAATCAATCATCTTGCTCTCATTCACTTATTTGCATAAGAAAATATAGAATTAATTTATTTATCTATACACACATAATTTGAAATATGACATTATGAACTCCCTGTCAAAAACTAAGTAAACATGATCTTAAAATAGAGAATGGATTTTGAAGATTAGACTATAACCTTTAGAAATCCAATTTTCTTTAACTGCATAATGGATGTTTTAAACATATTTCTTTAATTGCAAAAAGAAAATAATATTCATCTGTTAAACTATAGCATAAATATTCAACTTTTAATATAATGCTGATGTAAATTTTTACCAAATTAAAATTTTTAAACGGTAACTGGAATGCAAATGGCTCTAGTTAGAAATTTTTGGTAGAAGTTTTATGAATACTATATATCTAATCCTTGGTATTTTTTCTTTCCCTTATTTATACTTTATATTTTCATATACTAACACATAAGAAAACATTCTTTTGTCTTAAGTTTTCTGGAATTTTTGTTGCCAATCTTAAAACTAAGTTTTCTCATGAAAATTATTATTACATTTCTTACTGAAAAAAAATGTTACTATGTTTCAAACTTGCGGAATAAATATTTTCTTTAAAATTTAATAATAATAAGAGAATTTAAAATGAATTGCTGAAATTTATTCTCAAGTATTTGTCTAGCGCCTTGTTAGAGAGGTTTTTTTATACATGCACCTTCAAAGAAACTATGTCAGCATTCTTGAAAAGCTCTCTTTTTCTATTTCTTTCTCTTTAGAATAATTAACCCGTTTTTATAAACTCCTAATTTTTTCTAAAATTTCCTAATCCTCCTGAATTTTATGAATCTCTGGAAAAACTTAAAATGGTTTTTGACGATTCCTAATGAATTTCAAAAAAAAAATTGTACAAAAGTTGCTGAAATGTTTATTTGTTTCTTTCGGATTCCCAGAATCTTCCAAAAACCTAGAAATCTTTTCTAATTATTCATTGTTCATTTTAGAATTTTCTTAAATTTTTAGAAGGCTTTGCTAAAATTTTCAGTAAATAAAAAAAATTCGAAGATTTTTATTTCTTTTAACTGTTTTAAATCTTTGAACATTCAAGAAATTTCAATTTATTTCTTACCTTGTCAATAACGATAAATTTAGATATTTTATAGATTTCCGTTTGTGCATGAGATTAATGTTAAATACCGTTTAAGATATTAAAATTTATGAAAAAATCAGCAAAATTTCAAATCTGTAAATATGCAATGTTATTTTTTAAGTGAGATTTTAAATTTCATAACACGTATGAAATATAAATCAGAAGGACTAATTTTCGGCAATAAATTTGCTGTTACGAAAACAATTTTTTTCTGAAAAAGTAGAATAAACATATCAGAAATAAAATGGATTTTAAGTATTCTTAATCATTCTTTAATGAAAAAAATAATTCATATTTTGAGGGAACCCATTTTGAAAGTTGAATAATTTCAATGCAATTAAAAAATATGTTTCTCTTGTGTGTGTTGAATTTAGAAAAAATAATCTCAAAACGAAAATTGATGCAATTGTCTAAAATCAGAGCGCTACAATTAAATTGCATGCAAAATTCACAATATATTTTTTGCTATCGCATTAAACGTTTTCATTGATAGGAAGTGCAAGTTTTATGCAACTTTTCTAAATCAGCAGAAAGTGGTAAATATTAAAATTAGATTAGTAATCTATTTTTTTACTATTTTCAAAACTTATATTGAAATTAATTTTGCAAATTTTTAATTTTTGTGATTTTTTGGAATAATTGTTTTGACCTGTTTACATTGACCATCGATTCGGCGATTAAAACTAGCAAAATTCTAAAGAACTTTGTGAGAGATAACTGGTTTAAATGTGGTAGTAATCTCAGTCTATATAATTTACAAACTTGATATTGTTTATATGCTTTACCAAAAAATAGATGGATTGTTTAATTGAAGTTCCCATGGTTTTAAAACGAGATACAAATGTTAGCGTTTTCCTTGAAAAGAGATCTAAATCACACGTTAGCAACAACTTCCGGAACTGAATTAGATTTCTACTCTAGAGTTCCTTCTGATATGCACTGAGATTTTCTCTCTTTTGCCCTTGTCATGGATATTTGGATTATGACATTCGGTTTTGGGTTGCCTGAATCGAGTGAAATAATTTTCAATGAAGTTTTTTTCATGTATGTTCTTCTGAAAAGTCTCTTGTTGAATTCAGAGATTTGCAGGAAAACTAGCTTGAACAGGAGTCGTGTGAAATTAAAGAATATAAAGCAAAAACGCGGAGTGACGCAAATGCTTCGAAAATATTGGAGCAATGACAGCAGGTAAATCGCTCACATGTTAATAAATAGTAACAATATTTAAAAAATTGTTACTAATCACCGCGAGTTCACAATCAGCTTCAACCTTCAACGGTTAATAATTTCTAACATATCACTGAATTAAAACTTTCTGCCAGTTGCCAAATGTTATATATAGAAAAGTCTGAACTGTTATCAGTAAGATGTAGCATATTTAATGAATAAATTATAAGTTAATAAAATGTCAGAGTAAATAATTTGTTTCAATAGCCATAAAAATAATCCTCTAATATTAATACCTTTTATCTTTTGGCTACCCTCATGAGCCAATGATGACATCAAACATCGTGAAATTTAACAAAAAAATCTTGTGGAAGTTCCCCTTACCGTATCCCTGATAGTTTCGGATTCAGAACCCGATTCTGCCAAAGATCCTCTGTGTGTGGTAGACGTCCCATGTCCATTCAACCGGTTTGGTTGCCGTAATGGCGTCAGGCACGGGGACATGGAAGCGTTATTCTGTATGGGGTAATTAGTGCATGTTAAATCTAACTTCGAAGGTCAAATATTCACTCGCTGGTGTGGCGTGGAAGTTTGGAGAGAGGATGCCGGCTCAGTTGTGGTTCTCGACATCTGACAATTACAAAGTCCCTCCGAAAAGTGAACTCGTGTTGTTTCAAAGCGGAATATTCCTGTAACTGAACTAAAGATTGATTAATAGGAATTATTACACAAAAATCATTTTGTTTAAAACTAACTGGAATGACAGTCTTACTAATACAAATTATTTATTTTATCTTTTAAGAGCACTTTAAACTTTCTGAATCAGTCTATTCGTATTCATGACAAAAAAAACTGTAAATTGGAGTCGCGAAAATCAGAAAATTCACGAAGCCGCCAACCTGTAAGCTAATATTTTATCATGGTTCTACCTATTTTTCTTCATTTAACGACATCGCTAATGATGGGCGGGCTGTCAGTGGACATGGATGGATTTGTTGAGTTTCAGATTACACCAGAGCTATTGGCGACGGACCTCGTAATTTTGATTCGTGGTTTGAATGTCAAGGTAGAGAGTACGAATGGTTTCGGATCGGAACGTGACTTGACTAAATCGTTTTATAAGTATTGCTCGTTACTGAGGATCGATCCATCGCCCACTTAGTTATTAATAACAATCGTTAATTTCCTTTTGCATTCATAAAAATATTTATTATGGTTGCTCATAACTTATTATAACTGGATGCTTTCTAATGTCAATTTTATAAGTTTTTTAATTTATGCAAATTATATTCAAAAATTAAGTTTTCTTCTCATTTCTTAAAGTTAGTTAAATTAACTCGCGTTACTAATTAATAATAATAAAACATTAAGCCCTCCGAATCACGAATTTTACTTCATATATTTCAAATAGATCTTTAAAATTCAGGTATTGCAATTTCGGCAAAAATGTTAAAGCTCGAATTCTATTCACTGTATTCGTAGAACTTAACAATAACTATAGAACACGAGAGAAGAATCTATAGAATGCATCAATAGATATCAGCTACATCCAGAAAAAGCTACTTTCTAAAAATTTGAAGAAAAGTTCCTGAAGGCTCATAATCGTCATTTCGCAAAGACAAAACTTACAAACGACCGTACCAAATGTGAATATAAAATTGATATATTTTCTATTTGCATCTGATGACTTCGTTTTATGAACCTTGCTTTATTTTTGCTACGTAAATAACATGGCAATATCA
>BGPR01018601.1:12005-30599 GCA_013235015.1 Araneus ventricosus | reverse complement strand
AAATATGTTCTTAAATGTGGTCGTCTAATAAATGTCTATTTTAAATCATACGATTCGTCATTTCTAAAAATGCTCCATCTCATAGAAATTCCACTGCATGCAATAAGCCAGGACGCTTTTAGCTTATCCAGCAGCTCTTCATAATTAGTATTACTCAAGCTGCCTGTCTCGACTTTACGAGACTAACAAGTGATATTGGCAAACTCGCTTCCTGTGCATAACATATACTTTCCCCAGGCATTCTATAAAATGGACGGTGCTATTCAGGCAAAGTATGAAAAAAAGGTCACGGTAAGGCTTTTATATAAAAGACGTCATTCTACTGATCTACAAATGTTTAGAAAAGATAAAAGAGTGCCATTAAAATTCTTTTATTCAAAATGCGTAAAGGAAAATGAAAGTTATATAAAACAAAGTTTATGCCTTTCTTATTAAAGAGAACAAAATAAAATATCAACCTACATTTTCCTTAAGAAAGGAAATAATTTGATTTTGAATTGCACATATCACTTCTTACACAATCGAACTGGCAATGCATTTCATACTTTGCCGGCTTGTCATTTGGCATTCTATAGAATGCTTAGGAAATGTGCAAAATGTCAATTGTTCATACACTGCGGGCCAGTTTTCGGCATTCTATAGAATGCCGGCTTTCATACATTGCTGGTAACATATAATCAAGAAACATTGTACTGGGTATGTGTATTTTTTCTATGCAACTTTCTTTCAATAAATCTTTCAGCGCAACAGGCAGGGAACCTCCACAGTCTAGGCATACTGCAGTGAAAAGAAGAGATTAAATGCTGTACTATCTATAGATTAATATTCATGTCAAGTGACATTAAACTCGAAAAGTATCCTGCGGCAAAGACTAGGTAGACTCAGCCATCTTTAAACCTCCAAATCAAATAAATGCAAAAATACTCTCAATAGGGTGATAAAAAAAGTTTTATCTGGCCTACAATTCATTCATTAGCAGATTGAACTTATTCGAAATAAAAAAAAAGAGAAAGAATCAATTCAAAATGCAGGCATTCAATTTTTTCAGAAGATACACAGTAAATAATTTTCTGTTACCTACATTCCACGTGATGGGATCTAAAAACCTGATCCAAAAGAAAGATTTTTTAACGAAATAAGCATCAAAAATCCAAGCAAAACATATCAGTTTGACTTCTATGTATTTTTGTTCTTTAATATTTATCTAAACTCAATTAACAAAAAAAATGTGCTCCACAGTTTCATGAACAATTCATAATTATATAACTAAAAAAATGTTGAAATTTGAATATTTTAGCCTAAAGAACAGGAATTTTTGACACAGAAGAACAGAATAACAAAAATCTACTAAGTTGAAAAAAAAGACATCTTAACTAGAGTAAACTTAAAAAAAAAAAAAAAAAAGCCACACCTTCTGAATAGAGGAATTGAGAAATGCCTCGCATGAACTTGCACCACTATTATTCTGGATCACATAATAACCATACAATGTTAATGGAAGAATATTTCTAGCAGTGGAATCAAGAATGAAGATTACTTACTGCATAAGCATATGCCTCTAAATTAGATCTAAAATTGGGACGTAAGTGACTTCTAGGTTCACACAATCCAAGACATGCAGCAAAAATTACTCAAAAAAATATTGGATCACAGGATAGTTGTAAATTTTCACTCCTACACCATACAAATACAGAAGTGATTATATATCAATACTTTTAAAACCTTTCATTCACTATCGCTAAAAGTAACAAACTTATGCTCTTAAAAATCTAATAACCTACAAACTGGACTATTAAATTAACTATTCAATTAATGTCTTGGCAATTCCAGGTTGTTTTGTAACAGAAAATATAATCAATCTATCACTAGCTCGTTGATACTAGATATATACTCCTCAAAGGAATTTTTCCTAAAAATATTTATTTCAGAATGCAATTATCATTCATAAAAGTTTAGGAACAGTGATAGCCTATATCTACCAAGCTGTATGAAATATTTACTACAATAAAGAATGAATTTTTAAAAATACAAAAACATAGTACTAACACACTCTTGACACTGTCTGAATCGTCTCCTGAATCGATACAGGAATAAAACATCGATGCATAATTATCAGGATTGCTCTCGAGGCTTGTGTAAAATATGCTTGCACTCCCATTTTCCAGTTTTTGAAGGTTGGATGAACTAATACTGTTGATAAAAGATTTCTCTGTTGAGTCCTCTTCTGAAAAAGAAATTTCACCTTTTCGCATTTGGGATTCAAAATTATTACCAATACAGAAATACGCATTTAAAGTTGTGTTTAATGAATAAAAATTTATAGTTACAAAAACTTTTCAAAGCATTTTTTCCCCTCACTGTTGTTTATTTGAACATTAATTTATCTACATAACTGAAACAATAATATCAAAAATAATAAAACAGGGTGTAAATCTTTCCCTGAAAATGAAAAATTGTTGCACAGAAACTATTATAGTTAGACATATGTTTATTTTTGCCTGCACCTCGGAGAAAATCAAATCTATATTCTAGTCTTATACTGTTGAAAATCTTGGGCAAATTCAGCATGTTTGTTGCAATCATTTGCTTGCAAAACTTGGAGAATTTGCCTCTTATAGATATGCAAGTCGAACCTCTTATGAAGCTGTTGAAATCATTGTATGTATACCAATGCCTAATGGTTTTGAAATCTGGAGAATTACAACCATATTAATGTCCAAGCTCCCATTGAACATAAATGGTCAATCTGGTTTCATGGAACCACACAATGCCCTATCCTTTTCCCTTATTGATGCCATTTTGTTAAAAAAAATAGCTTTTGACTCACTGCTTACGTATATGGACTTCATTGTGCCACTTACTCAAAAAGGAACGGTGCAATGCAAAATTAAACATTTTACACTACTATCCGCAATGTTTATTTTCTCCTAATGTTTTATATTCAGGGAAAAGCTTTGCACTCGCACTGCGTAACAAACAAAGTGAAAACAATAAGAAAATGAAGGTAAAAATAATTTTCAACGAGTTAAACAAGAATTTCAGTCGTACTGTTGAATATTTTCAAAACAAAGAAAGAAAATTAATTCGGTGTGCAGATGAACCAACTGAAGGAAGTTTTGAAAGGCATTCAGGAAGAAGAAGCCAAAATTTTTTCCAACATACTTGGCTTGCTTGTATAATTGTATTTATGGAGAAGTACAACAAAAAAGAAAATATATGCACAGTAAATATTTACATTTCAACCCATGACTGCATTTCTTTCTCTTTTTTTGCATATGAATTATTTTAGAGAATTCTCAGAGAGATCAACATATTGATTGTTTATATCACTGCAAGCATGTTGTTCATCTTAAACTTCTGTATTTATTACTCTTCTTACACTTTTATAATTTCCAGAGTTTCATTTGCCTGTTCAATTCTCTTCATAATGCCTTCATTGTAAAAGAAAAGGGCCTTTTTCAGGGCTAACAAATTTTATTTTGAATTGATTAAGGTGTACGCATCAAAAGGAATCAATATGGGATTTTTATTAGTCCTTAAGTCTTTTTTATAATAATTGTGCCAAGACATCCCACTACAAATTCTTTATAAACAAATCTAGATAATTTGTCTATAGAATTATCTTTATATATCATAGAACTCTTATGTAAGGTGTGTATGTTTTGCATTTTTATAATTTTCATTGTTAGTTTCATTAGATTGTTAAATTTAACTTCTAATTGTTTACAGAAACCAAAAGAGACCTTTTTCAAGGGCAACAAATTTTATTCTGTGCTGATTTATGTTAAAGCATCAGAAGCAAATCAGCTACACTCAATTATAATTGCTTTTTTTACAATAAATGTGCCAAGATGCACATTGTCCTCATTGTAGCGAGCAGGGTTTACATAGCAAATTTTATTTTGCGCTGATTTATGTTAAAGCATCAGAAGCAAATCAGTTAAACTCAACTATAATTGTTTTTTTACAACATATGTGATAAGTCGCACATTGTTCTCATTGCAGTGCACAGGTTTTACAAAGCAAACTTGGAAGGACCGCACAGCAATCCACCTGAGGGTTGGGAAGTGTCAGCAAGCAGGGTTATAAAACCCAGTTAAAAATAGCATGATTAAAAGATGAAGTAGAAATAATTTTACTAATTTTCTTACCAAGCAAGACATCTAAAGGAGGATCTGTACAATTACTACTGATCTTCCGACTTCTAAAGAAAAAGGGGGGAAATCAGATTGTTAATTGGGCAAAAACAGGACAAAATCTGAGTAAATTAAGAGCCTTAACTGAGTGCAGTGATTACATTAAAAAACACTCAAAAATCTCTCTTAATACACCTCACTATCCATAAAATAAGCACAATTTTACTCATATTTTTAAAAATTTAATCAAAATGGAATATTTTTTTCAATACATTAAAACTATATCAGACTGAAAAATATAAAAGGAACAAATGTCCAAGATTTTTAAAAGGAAAAGATTAAAAAAAATTATGCAATTTTAATCAATTTTATAAGCATGAAATAACACCAGATTTAAACATCAATAAAAAAAAAATTTTTTAAATCGCATACAAATGTAACGAGAAATTTACTCAGTTCAATTTAGTTTAGTTAGATTAACGTCTCATTTCAAAGTAATACAAAGGCTATTTTAGAACGGACCATAATTTAGAAATTTACTCCGAAAACACTTCAAGGAAAAAAAAGGAAAATGCAAGGAAGTTATGAAAATATTTATATCTTTCTTATAGAGAGCATCTTAGAACTAGGTTTTTGAATGGCAAGCACATTTATGACAGATGGAAAGTGAACTCGAGATAATGACTGAAGCACCTGCTTTCTAAATTCAGAAAGTTCTTAAATCCCATGGATAGAACGCAAAGTGGCCTTTAAATAATGAACGATGGAATAATCATTAGCAAATCAAACAGCCAAACTGATTTAGTTAAAGGACAAAGGAAAGCTTAATTCAAGACTGACAATGACTTAAAATAAGGTTTGTTACTATTCTTGGATGAACAAAATGCAAATAATTACTCGTTTCTTTAACCCCTAAATGCCGAGTTTCCTTTAAGCAATATACCCAATTTTGTCTTCTAAAATCTTGAGAATAAGACTGAAGCTCTAATGTCTGCTGTTGCCAATAGGATACATATTGGAAATTTTATTAAATCAATTTACAACATACAGATGGCAGCTTGAGTGACGATAAAATAAAATTGATGTTTTTCACTTGAGGCTCTGCATCTTTGTTTTATTTGTATCCTTGAGAATACCAAATTTTATTTTACAATGTTGAAGGGAATTCCTTATACATAGTATTAGTTATTAAAATTCATCTACGTTTGACATAGAATTTTATCCGGGAAAGTTTTTTCTGAAATAAAGCCCAGAATTGTCAGTTGGTAACAAACTTTTTTTTAGTCATAAACCATACTTGAAACAAAATAGGATTTTTAAAGTATTTTTTTCCATGTTTCAAGAAATAAAAGTCAAAAACATTTTAAAAATCAATTTTTAAAAAAAATCGAGCTTTTAAGGGTTAAATAATTACCAGAGATAAACTTGTCCACTTTATAAACAAAGACTCAAAGTGCTTAATGCACAAGAACAAAATCAAAAGCACAACTTTAAATAGACAAAAAATGGTGTTTATTTTTTGTTGAAAAAGTAACATATCTACAAAACTTATTCACAAACAAGTATTAAAATACTTATGACATAGTACCTGGAATTGCCATCAATAGCTATGAAAGCATTTAAAAATATTTTCATTCCATTTTGATACAAAATCTATCGCCTTGCCAACTTAGTAATTTGTACAAATTTCCAAATCTTTTTTCAGAAACGATTTTAAAGAAAAACTTCTATAGCATCTTGTTTCCATATGTTGGAATATAAATTTGCAAACATATACAATTGTAGTCAATCATGATCACGCAAAATTACTGGATTATCTTATACAGAAACAACAAGACATTTTAATAGAAAATTTTTTAATATAAGCCAAAATGGATGAGGTGTAGATTATCTGCAAAACAGATATTCATTTCAGTTTTGTGCTCACTTAAATTGACTAATTATCCAAAACAACACTTCTTAGTAGGCATTTGTTAAAATCTGTGGTCTTTACATGTTAAAGCAGGTACTTTGATGACTTATTCCTCATCTTCATGATCATTAAACATTTTGTAGAACGAAAGAAAAGGTTTCAACAAAATATTAAGATAAAACTTCAAAAACATTCAACGTATAACTTTGCATTTCCAACTTTTTTGAAAAAAGGCAGTTACAAAAAATATGCTAGTTGCAATTTACTTATTGTAACAGTTAAGAATTAAAATAATAATAATAATAAATAACACTTTTTCAACAAACCTTAAATTCCCTCAAGAAGTGAACAAAAAAAATTGTTTAAAACCATGAAAAAAAAGCAACTCGACAAGAATCATAATTTAGTGACAAATTATTAATTCAAAAAAAAGTCTACAACATTTTTTTAAATGTGGAATTCCGTTAACAAACCATGAGGGCACTAATTTACAAATTGCAAAAAGATATACCACAGTCCCCTCCAAATCAAATAATTAACAAAATTCAGTTCTCAAAACATTGTAGTTGAAGCTTTTACTAACAATCAAACAATTACTCCAATAAGCAATACCTTTTTCTTGAAGAAAAGTCATCAGATGTGATAAACTTCAAAAATTCAAAACAAAAAAACAGGATCTAAAAAGAAACCAATTAAAAAAACATGATTTGAAATATATATATATATATATATATATATATAATGATTTTCATGGTTGTAGACATTGAAATAAACAGGCTGAGCAAATAACTACTTCTTATTTTATTATCAAACTATTTAAGTAAAATATAGGAGAGTGGCGGGTATACGTGCGTCTCTGTTTAGGTTACAAGTAAAAGTGAAGAGCAAAATCCCTGTATTTTCTCAGATAAGGGAATTACATATTGACACATGATCAAAGTGAAGAGAATATTGGGTATTTTTAATAAATTACGTAAGAGTTTTAGGGGAAAAAGTCTAGCGCCAAGGAGACGCGTCATTATTTTCGGTGGGCACGTGAAAGCGATTAAAATATTCTTTTAGGAATAAATATGCCAAAACGAGAGATTTAATAAACCTCCAGCGCGGGAAATAGAATGAAACTGGAGTTTTAGAAAAGTGATTTTGGAATACATTAAGACTTTAAAATATATAATATTAGAAGTTGAAATAAAATTGAGATTATTACACACACGCGCACACACATATATATATATTATGTTTTCCATTAATCTATTCTATTGCAGTCTTTCAAACTATTATTCTTGCACAACAGTCAGGCAAAATTTCCATGCCACTTACAGTGTATTTGATATATTTAAGTTCATTATCTGCATGATTTAAGTACATAAATGAAACATCTGCCATTTGCAGTAATAAAAATAACAGAATGCAATTTTAAAACAAGTGGCTATAATGAAAAAAAAAGAAAAAAATAAAGTGGCAAAAAAGCATTTGAGTGCTTTGATTATGGAAAACATTTTATGAATGGAAACTGATATTCACAGAACACGTTGCAAAATTAAGAGGCCCTTTTCTTTGCCATCTTATATTTCAAATCTCGATTAGTCATCTGTTGAATTATTTTTACTTTTCCAATTAATATTTGATTTTTAACATGTCCCCTCTCCACATCAAATAGAGCCACTGCATTTGCATTGCCAATACAGAAAATTTAAAACTTCACAAAATGATTATTTTAAACAAATGTTTTCTTCAATACAATATATATATATTATAACAAATTGTTTTCAGGCTTCAATCTTATCTTTTAAATACTGGACAGCTTTATCAGCATTTTTTTTTTTATGTATTTGTTCTTGAGGCACAGACTGCACATAATGTGAATAATTGTTATAGTTTCTATTTAGGCTTGAAAGTTCAGTTCTTTAAATTGCTTGTATGATAAAATGACTTCATTTTGTTAATAGCTAAATAAATCTATTTTTGATATAAAAATCGTCTATTTCCCGAGTCCAACGCTACAGTATATATAAAGGCCGGCCCTGTATATATATACACACACACAGGGCTGGCCTTTAGCCGATTGCTCCCCCCCACCAGAATACTATTGGTGCTCAGTTCATTTCAGTAGCGTAACTAGGATGGGGCATGCAGGGCACATGCCTTACACAACATTAGTAGAAGATGAAAAATTTAGCTAAGGAATTTAAGACAGTTTTTTTTTTTTTTTTTCACTTTCTCATATATGAAATATACAAAAAGCAGTATCGTACATAGGCAGATATAAACATAAATACATTTTTTATTCCTGAATTTTAATAGTGTAGATAACTTTATATTCAAGAACAGATACCTTTATTATGGTATGCTGGTATCCAAATCCATGAATAAAAACCGTTTTAATTAAATTATAAAAAGCATTACAATTATATTATAAGCCAGAGTTTTATGTTGATATGTAGATGCGTTTCAAATTATTAAAAATGTGGAATAAAGAAAAAAATTAAAAACCACAAGACTTACTTCTTCACCAACTTTTAATCGTGATGGCAAATCATGACTGTAAAAATAGAAAGATTTTTCTAATAAGAATGCCAATAGAAAAATAACTCAAACATAAAAAAAAAGAATCTAATTCTAAAAAATAATTTAATGCTATCTTAAAATTAAACAGAAACATCCAAGATAAGGCAGTGTTAAAACCAACAAATATTTTATACATATATATATACATTTTATACACATATTCTTCTCCAAATTCATAAAACAATCTGTGCTTGACCAAATGCAAGAAAATTTAATCCCAATGCCCACTTAAAAAGTCATTAAATATTAGTATATGATAAAATCATTTCTCTACAGATATTCATAAAAATGTTTTCATTTCTGCTTTGATTCTTAATGTCCCATTGTTTTTCATGAAAGAACCAGCGTGTGATTTCAACACAATTTGAACTATAAACTGAAAATTTAACGCTGTTTCATTTCTAACTTTGCCTTACAAGTAGGGATGTAATGAATATTTGATAACTATTTGGTCCTTTTGCAGAATAGTAAGCAGATATTCGGCCGATTATATTCAGGATAATATTTTTTTTAATGTGCTTTTAAATACACATTTAACAAAGAATATTGCAGAATTACATTTCAGTACATTTATTATCAAAAAATCTAACATTTACCCAATTTTAAATTTCTTGGGTGTATTTATTAAAGTTGCACACAATTTTATCATTGCAAAGCCTGAAATTATTATGCAAGAACAATAATTTTTCATAATTTTCAGGAGCGAGACTGTTTTGTTTGGTTTCATACATGTATAATATCAACTAGGGATGAAGAGAATATTAAGTATGAGGCCTATTTGGCCCTTTCCCAAATATTCTGTCCGACAAAATGTTAAACAAATATTAACAGAATAAATCCAGGATAGAATGCTTTTAAAAAATGTTGTTTTAAATATATTTAAGAAAGAATATTGCAGAATTACATTTCAGTACATTTATTATCAAAAAATCTAACATTTACCAATTTTAAGTTTCATAGTACATAAGTGTATTTAATTGTGTATCATTTATAGAAGTCTGTTCAATATGGTTTCTTATATATTACTAGCTTCAGAAAATAAACAGTCCCCATAAAATGCTTGCAGGTGCTGAACGACATTTTCTTGTTAAATTTGCAAACCTTGGAAATTTTTCTGCATTTTTTTCCCACCAATTAAGTAGACTTTCCATCTTCCTTATTAGAAGTTCTTCACCAAAATGGGAATTTACTTATAGTAATTTTAATTTATCCATTCAATTTTCTTTTGTGTTTGTCATTGTCCAGTTCTGCAACGATGGCTACTTTGTTTCTTTGAAGAAATCCCAAAATGATGAGGGTTTCTCATTTCTTATTATTGGAATTAAGGTATTTAAAATATTGCAAATATATATAATGATATTAAACTTTTTTTTAAATATACAAATAATATTTTTAAAATATTTAATTTACAATCAAAAGTGAAAGGTTTTTTAAAAATTTGTTATTCGGTCCGAAATTTGGCTGAATATTCGGTACTTGGCCAAATCACTATTCGTTACATCCCTACTTACAAAGTTCTCATCCAGGTGCCATGTTGTTTCAATAAAAGTTTGTGATTAAAATTTAAGATATTATTGCATTAAAGGAAAAACCTACGCAATTCAACCAACAAACTCTGAAATTATGACTTTAAATCTATGTGGGCCAAAATGATCAGTTAGTCAATTTAATGAATCTTCATTAAGTGTTAGTAAATTTATGTAGTACACAATAATTATCAATTCAGAAACCTAAAGAAGCTTCTGTGACAAGCATAAACATAACCACATGCTTTAGTCTTAAGTTATTATTATTCAATCACTTGCTTTTATGTTTTGCAAAAAATAAAATAATTTGTTAATAAAACCGATTTTACATGTAAAAATGTGATCAATGTGAAGACACATTTTAATGTTAAAAAATGTGCATAACACATTATACTCTCCAACACAAAATATCTGAATAAAGGATTGGACTGCATACCTGAATTTCATACAACTACATTATTTAACAGATATGTTATATAAAATAATATTTTATGATTAAGAACTCAGTCACAAAAGTAAATTCCAAAAAAAAAGTTGAAATTTGCACTAACATTGTACAGATTGTGACATGTACATGTATATAAACTTTAAGTGAATTTAAAATAAAATTGATTAGTTTTACAAAATTTACTGTCAAGACAAACTTTTTTAATGACAAAACCTGCAGAAATTCTAAGCATACATAAGCAAAAGAAACCAAATTTATGGGACAAATTTAATAACATTTTACAGTTGGAATAGAAATAACACATGCAAAAATCTTAAATAAAAGAGAAAATGAAATTATACAACCAAAGAAAGAAAACAGCTAATAAAAAATGTTGTGTGCATCACTTTATGGTTATTCCAAATTAACATAAGTTATTTCGTACTGTTACGGAGTGCGAGAAGGGGATGTCGTCATTCTAACCAAAACTCTAAAGACGAGGCAATGGACTGTAACTGGTTTTTATTACTAAACACAAATCTCTGTGACCAACGCAAACTCAACGACTCAGGCGAGCCTCACATGACGTGCACTGATCAGTCAAATTCACCCGATAAAGATACTAAAAACACAAGATACACACACACAGAAAAGACCGCTAGAGGGCATAACAACTGTTATGAGGAGTTAGGGCGGGTAAGGCCGTAACACATACTCCTATTCTTGTACGGTAGCATTATGAAAAGCCAACTATCCAAGTTCTACAGTAAACTCTCGATTATCCGGCATTCAAGTATCCGGAAAGCTCAACTAACCGGAAAAATTAGAAAATTAGTTTTTCTAAAAGTTTTACATATGCGGGCCAAAATTTAGCCCGTGCACGCCCCTTTCCATTCATGCGGACAATTTATTTCTAGGATGCAATGTTCGCTCTGCACGGAGGGGCGTAGGAGAAAAAAAAAGCACTATACAGTACTCTGACATACACAGACTTGTTTATGGGGGATTCAAAAGAAAAAGTGAGACCCCCCCCCCAAAAAAAATAAAGGTCCTCATTTTTCGCCGAAAAACAAGACCTAAAAACGAAATCGACAAAAAAAAGGTAAAGGGACAAAATCGATAAAAAGAAAAAGCTTATGGGGGGGGGGGGTACTCCAGATTAGCAAGTCTCTTTCCTTTCCTTTATTTATTTACCCTCCAAATACCGGCAGATGCCGATTACGTAACATCACGTGTGGGAGAATTGGAGGCGCGCGTATTGTGCAATAACTCTTGTGATCTTCTAAAAAATAATTAGTTTTGATATTCAATCTGGGATTTGTTTATGATCACTTAAAAGAGTTTTATTATGTTTTCTGAGAATATTTTTCAGTTTCGTCGGCTATTTTTAAATGTTTATATTTTTAGAATCTATATATTTACGGTAAAAACTCTGCTACAGATTTTTTTTTTTTTACATCAATGTTAAATTAAAATCTTCATAATATATTATGTAAATACATTGTTATAGAAAATACAGAAGTATTCTTAAAAATTATATTTAATGCACATTTCAAAATGACAAAAACAAATTATTTGGCCGAAAAAATCTTGAAAAAAAATTTTAATCTACCCCCTCGCCCTTCCATTTTTCCCGTCACACTCAACTATCCGGACTTTTCAGGTACCCGGAAATCGGAGTTTCCCGAGCATGCCGGTTAGTTAAGCTTTTACTGTACATAGCAATTATTGTGTGTGTACGCAAGGAAAATTCACTTACCCGAAAAGATACCAATCATAAGCTAAAGTTAAATAGGCCATTTCAACCGGAGACAGGCTTGTATGTATTTGACCATCAGCCCACAAAGACAAGCGTAGCAGGGAAACAAACAAAGGAGTGCGGTCCCAACCTGATATACAATGGATGAGGATACTGGAAGTACCTGAAATTATATTTATGTTGACAAATCTGAGACATTTGACACTTGCATTTTAAAATAACTGATAATCAAATTTTAAAAAACTTACCCTCAACAACGTACGTTACAAGCAATTTTAAGTAGTTTTGTGTTAATTTGACAAGATCCCACACCTGAAAAAAAAAAAATCTCCTCTTAACTAAACAAGATATGTAAAAATATCAAAAATAAAAAAAAGCAAATATGAATAAAAAATTTAATATAAATAAACACAAATAATGCATTCCGAGAATTTTGGAACTGCTCACACAATACAACCGATATCCAACAATATACTATTTTCCTAAAATGTAAGCCATTGTTATACACTTCTCAACTGAGATGTATTCATTTCAAAGCAAATATATTTTACTTAAATGTTACCAACAAGATTTTTCAACATTGCCGATAAAATATTTCAATAGGGTAGGTTTGGGTAAAGTGGGATAATCTACATACAAAGGCTATTTATTTTAATATATTTAAAACTAAAATAAGTATCAATGCCAAATTCATATATATTGTTTGTGACAGTATTCTATGTGATATTGTGTGAAAAATTTAAGTTGGCAACACCGATATCTACAGAAAAATATATAAACAAGTTTTAGTCAAAACTTTAATCAGCTGTTTTGCCATTTTGCAGTTAAAAAGCATAGAACAGCTTCCAACTTAAGGTATGTGTACATTTTACATTACATTACACCACCTGCATCCCCGTGTTTAGAGCCATTTGGCTCCATTCCAGTTTGGATGGATGGAGGCGAATTTTATTTTTTAAGAAGGGACAAAAACAAGTAACAGGTACAAGAACAAATGAAAATGAAAAAGTAACATACACTGGACAGAACATAGAAAACCAATACAAAATAGAAAAATAAATACGTAGAGGGAAAAAAATCATAAGTAGCCGGAAATGTGCGTCAGTCTGGGTGGATGAGTGCTCAATTATTATCCTCTACAATGAGATTGTTCTCATCACATATGAAACGCATTAGGAGTCGAAGTCGGGTTCTTGAGAAGTTGTTCGCGAGAATGTTTTTCAACCACTGTAATTTGAGTGACACTGTTGGAGTTTGGAAATGCCAGGAGAGGGTAAACGGACATTTTGTGGCATAGTGAATTGGATCTCCTTTTTCTCCGCACGAGCAGCTGTCATGTGCTCGAAGATTAAAGCGAAGAAGGTATGAGGGGAAAGGCCCGCGTCCTGTAACGAACATCATCTCTTCTCTATTCCAAAGGTATGTGTACGTAATATAATTTAGGAGCATATTTTAAAAAGTTTATTGGTGTAAAAAAAAAGGGGGGAGGGGGTAATAAATTGCAATTAAGTGACAAGGGATAATTTGGGTGCAACAAACTGATTGAGAATAATAGAAGTAGAAGAAAAGGATGCAAGAAATGGATAAATATTGAAGAAAAATTAAACCACACAAAATGTAGTCAATGAAGGTAAAAGGAAAAAATAATAACTGAGTGGTAAAAAATGTTAAAACTAGTAATTGAGTGTGTTAATTGTTTTTTGACAATAGTTATATGTTGTTAGTGCACAACTCAACTCCAGGTTGCCAACAATACTTGTTCATATGTTTGTATTATTCAATTCAAAATTTTCCTTTTCTTTATCTTACTGGGAACTAAATTTTATAAAGATACTCTGCTAAAATAATTGTTTAATAAATTAATTCAAACAGGTTATGTAACTCAAAAAAAAAAAGACTTCAAAAAAATATAACTTTGAATGTAAGGATCAAGAAGCATCAAACACTGATAACTTCTTAGAATGTAATATCATAAAAGGGTCACAGTGGCTGTAAATTACCAAAGTGATTGAGAACAGGTTATAAAAGAATATAAGGAGAAAAACGTTACCTCTATATTTTTCCAGAAAAAGATGATATTGAGTGGGTGTGCTCTTAAGAGTTTTCTGCCATGGATTTTTAAGAGAGGTATTTTAAATTTAACAAATAATTCTATTCTATTGTAAATTGATCTAAGCTGCATGTTTTACTACTTTTTTCATCCATCTATTAGTTATCTAATTTAACAAATAAATAACATTTTCCTTTCTAGGTTACATGCAATTGAGGTAATGATGCCCACTTTCCCTGATCCCTAGTGCACACATTGGAAAGGTGGCTGTCCATAGCAGAAGGTCTACGAGCATGGCAGATGCACACGCGCACACACTCAAGGACAGACTTTGTCAAAATTTTGAATTTATTATCATTTATATATTTCAGCATATTTTATGTAATCAAAAATTTCTATTTTTAAGAAAAAATATCTTAACTAAATAAATATTACAAGTATATATATCAATTTTATTAGAAGAATTATATTTTTCAGAAAACATGAAATACAGAAAAAAATCTGGGTCATCATATCATCAGGGATTACAACTAAATGACTAAGGGAGAAAAACCTGTTACCGTAGAAATTTTAATCTTATCTGTAGTTTTTGGAAATTTTCGATAAAATCTGTAGTAACTACGAAGAACCTTCAGTTGGCACGTATGCTGATGTAGTTTGGATGCAGTTAAAGAATTACTATGGTAACAGAAAAAGATTAATTTTTATAAAAGTGACACCAAACCACTGGGTGACTGCTGGGTCAGATTGCTAACATATATCAAAGATCATTAAGAAATTTTATGATGGATACTAACTAGAAGGCTTCAGTTTTGAAAGATGCTAAATTATATTCCCAAATTACATCGACCTACATGAATTATCAGAGAAATGCAACTAAGAAATATATACTTGTTTACTAATACTTTTTTTAAGAAAACAAATTTTAAAACTCTGAATCAAAACATTACAATTCCTCATCTAACATTTTGAGATAAAATACAATCAAAAGTTCCAAGATGGCACTGTTAAAATCATATAAAAATTACAATTCAAAAAAAATGCATAGAAAGTATAATTTCAAGTTTGGAAAAAGGAAAATCGTAACCTACTTTGTAATTTGACCAATGAATTCCGAGAGTGGATGCTATAGAATCAGATGGCAATGTCAAAGATGAATCAACATAATTCTGCAGGGAAAAAATGAAAATGTAAGATACAGGAAAAAGATTGAACACATAATAAAATAATGTAATTAACTCAGACACTCACATAACTCATCTATTTAAAGTGTTAGTTTTTTTAACAATGCCTACAAATACATCAAAAGTAAATAAAGCCAATGCCATAACATTTACACCATACAAATGCCGCCTTTTTTTTTTTTACGAATACACATCTAAAGTAGGCCTAAAAAATTTTCCATAACAGAATTACTTCCTTTAAATAATCTTCCATCTGAGGTTTATGCAAGTATTCCTCCAATAAACATACAGAGATAACTAAGAAGGTAAGCTTTGGAGCCAGTTTCAACTAGCATATTCCAAATTAATAAAAATGATACTTTTGCAATCTCACAAAATAGCAGAGCTAATGTTACAAATGCAACTCCTCTCTAACTACAGCACTCGTTCTTGTGACACTAAAACAATACAAGCCTTTAAAACAGCATTTTATTATTTCTTTACAGTTTCTAATAGCAACTAAGGTCAACATGAATTCAGGTATTTGTAAAGAAATAGAAAATGCAATATTTGGTATCAATGAATGGGCAATGAAAGTTTAGATTCCTGTTCGATTTCATGAATCTTGCAACTCGTTGTCATAATTCAGCTGAATTTTCACAATATCATTTCCGTTACATACAGTGCCCATTTTTACATGATTCAGAATGGGAAAATAAAAGAATTCAATTCTCAGAAGAACAGCTCTTTGTGTAAAAAAGAGCTTTGATCGAGATCAAAAACAAATGGCAAAGACAAGCTTTCTGGATATATTGAAGCTGTTCTGATTGTAGCTTTAAAGATCAGACCCAGGGTGCCAAATCAAATTTGGGGATGTTATTTACAAGGGGTTAGTTATGGGGAAATAAGGAGCAATAATAAGAGAATTCTCATAAATTACTCTGTAATGAAAAACACATTATATTTTAAGATTAAGTAATAAAAAATTTGTATTGAAGTCATTGGTTTAGATTTGAATTACGAGTAAAGATTCAGCACTTCTCATAAAAGAAAGAAAATTTTCAAAGATTTGCTCAAGAACAGAATAAGGCCTTTTCCCGAAACTTGGTACAAATAGATCACAAGCCAGGATGTTTTCACAGTAGTTCTTTGTAAAACAGGAAAACTTTCTTGAAACCCTTTGCTAAAACATTTTTGTTCCAATTCCGATTGCAACTAAGAAGCATCACATGGTAGTGAATTGATCTGGAGATTCCAGAATATTTAAACAGACTAAAAGGACAACTTTTTACTATCTTAATAAAAGTGCATTTTTAAAAACTGTTTTTTAAACGAGACCTGAAAATTTTTTAACAGGCCACAGATGGCCTGTGCAAGCTGGAAGGCCACATACTATAATGTTTATCAATCCTGGAAAACATACATTTTAAACTCTATTATCTACCAAAGAATAGGGAAGAGCTCAATACTAATACTCAATCAGAACTATAATATCTGCTCTCCCGTAAATGAAGGCTAGGGGCAACAAGTTTCAAAATATTGAGCAGAACTGAAAAACTGCTGGTGGAGTAAAAAAAGAGGCTCTCCCATTTTAGAATGCTGCAAGTCCACAACCGATTCAGTATACACCTTAGAGGAAGGCATCAATTTATCACAAATGAAGTATACAAATTTTGAATAGATGATATTTTCTAAAATCCAAGTCTCGGCTTCATTGGGTTTCCTTAAAATCGTTGCTATATCTAACATATTGCATGTATATAAACATTTTGAAAGCATTTTTTAAAAAATCGAAAATGCTAGCATTTCAAATGGCCTGTGAAAACAAATAATCAAAAAGAAATGCAAATTACCTGCTCCCAGTCGAACATTAAACCTTCCGCAACATAATTATTGTCTTTGAATTTTTTGAAAAATTCACAACCTACAATAGAAAATTTTATAAGGAAAGCATAATATGAAAAATTAATATATTCCACAAATTTGAAAAAATTTTACTTCTTGTTTGAACAGTGAAAGAAATCATTTTGCTTCACATTACAGTGATAGCTAAATAATCTGTGCAAAAATAATCAGCAAAATCCGAAACCAACAAAAACAGACGCAAATTATTTACATATGAATGAATCAACGCAACTCCAATTCATTTCATCTAGACACGTCAAAATAATACCGAAAACACATTTTATAGAGAATTATATATTTATTGTGTTTAATACTAAAAACATAGGAATTAATATGAAACTGCCAAACACTGTAGGAGTTTCTGAATGGTACACTGCTAAGGGCTTCACTTTACAAATTATCATTAGCATTACCACGCAACAAAAGAATCTTTCACAGGCTTATGTCCTGGCAGTGCTTTTTCCTATTATGTAATGAATGTCCTCTTTGGTATTTTCTTCAAAAAGAGGACAGTTTGAGACATTGGGGTCCTTCATTTGTTTTTGCAAAATTAGCAGCAAGGTCATGTGGGCATGCCGATGAAATCCGAAGCAAATTTTTTTTGGAAAAAATCGCCGATAATTGAAGCCAAAGAAAACAAAGGCATTAATATTTATACATACAGGTTGTCCATAGTTAAAATTCACCAGTTCAGAAGGCTCTAGAGACAGTTCTATGGCTTCAAACGAAACAAAATTTCAATAGAATGTAGTACAAGGTATAGACTCTGTAAAAAAAAAAAGAAAAGGAGAAAAAGAAAAAGCATTCAACAAAAGTGGGGCTGTGCCATTATATAAGGTCACTTTAGCTTATTGCTTTTTTTATTTTATTTATTACTGAAACGAAATTGAATAGTTCATTTTGGGTTTGTTTTTTTTAGTTTAATTAAAAACACTGCTGAAGTTCAGTTCTGAATGTAGTCTTTCTGTTCAAAATATTGTTTACCTACATTTTTTTTTTTGCTTTAACAAAGCACATCACTTGTAGTACATCAATATATACATAAAACGCTAAGATATGTGGCACAGAAAAAAAGTTAATTTCTCTTTTGCCGAAGGCAACAATCAGTTTGTTAACAAAAAAAAATTGGTAGCCATGTTCGTTCTGGT
>BGPR01018601.1:0-11995 GCA_013235015.1 Araneus ventricosus | reverse complement strand
GAGTAGTTGTATATTTGCTTGCATACTGTGTACTGTAGTGTGTCGTGTAGCATTCCCCTGCACCAACCATCCTCCTACTTTTTAGAGCTATTCAAGAAAGCCTCTCTTCTAATCCTGCACCACCCCTGATCTCTTCGCCTATGGACGACTACAGAACGAGCGAGGAATCTCAACTCGAAATTGCTCTGAAGCTGTCTCAGCAAGCTCAAGAAGACGAGGAGAAGCAGCTCAGGGAAGAGCAGGAGATGCTGGAGAGAGCACTGCAGTTGTCGTTAGCGGAACAATAAAAAAGTGTTTAACTTTCACTTTAGAAACTGTTAATTCGTAGGGATATTCCAAGTTAAATAGTTAATATTCATGCTTTCCATGGTTAAAAGAATTAAAAAGAGCTTGGATCTGTAGGAAGCATTTTTAAGGAGCATAAATTTGAAGTAAAGTTCCAAGGAGCAGGATCAAGTTGCATAAATTTATATCTGAATTTTTTACTGCTGGAATTTTTATATTTACCAATGCTGTGTTTCTCTTACTTAAATAAGAGATCCACACAACCACCTAACATTTTAAAGTTGACAGCAAGTATGTGGTGTTTGTTTTGAAAATTTCAAATCCCAGCCTGTTTATTATTTTTATATACTCATAAACCACTTTGAAATACCTTTTTGTATGTATGTATTATAAGTGAACTGTGTATTGGAGGAAATAACCCTGCATCTCTATGGTCTGAAATATGCATATGAAAATTTTTTGGAATATTACATGAATTTGAATGGTAGTAATTTTATGGAAATTTTTGATTGGAAATGTTTTTCCTAGTATTTGATCTTAAAACAATGCTGCTTTCTTTTCTGCAAAAGATTTCCTGTTGTATTTTTATAATTTATCATTCTTCCCAACAGGTGCTATGTATTTTTTCTTTGTTAAAAAAATACATTGGTTGCATAATAAGTATGCTTTTGTTTCTAACTTGCCAGGTTTTTTAAGAAAATTTTCTTGTTAATCCTAACTAAAAATAATTTATTCTGTCATTACACTATACGAAAAAAAAAATGTAACTAAAATTTTTAAATGTGTTTAGATGAAGAGTTCTACAGAAGAATTGAAACAAACTCGGAAACTGTTTCTGTGGGTTTTTCTTAAGTGTAGCAAAATAATCCTTTCTTTCAAAAATTTGACAGAAAATTACTCATTTAGAATTTGGTTTATTTTCTGTGCTGATGTGTTTTTTCAGCAAGTAATTTAGAATTAAAATATTTACCCTATGTGTATTTTAAATTTTTAAAGAAAAAATATAACTTTTTAAGCACTAATTAAATTTTTTAAAAACCCAAGTTCAAGAGAACGTTGAAAAGAAACTTCCTTGATTGTTATAGGGTTTTTTTTTTTTTTAAGATTATGATGAAATATTTAAAAAATGTATTCAAGAAAAGATAGAAGCAAAAACAAAAGTTTTGAATGGAATATTTATTTTGTATCATTTTGCATAATGTGATGTATAAAGAAAATAAATTAGTGAAACTATTTATTATTTTAGTTTGAAAATCATTTATCACTTGAAAGTTATCAGAAATAAAATCTTCTATTGTTAAGTCTCATTGTTTAATTTTATTTTTACACTTCCTCAAAACAAATGAAAGTAATCACTCTGCAGAGCATTGTGTAACAATAAATTATACAGATATTTTCATAAAAAATGTTTAGTGTGTAAAATTTTAAGATTTCAGTTTGCAAATTGATTTTTTATCGGTTAAGTTTTTTTGGTCTTCCCTCTCTGTCATTTAGAAGACCTGAACTTTGAATTTTCTGATTCTTTAGAGCATACTAGACACAAATTTCAACAGGAACCAGCGAGAGTGGTATTACCTAAACTTTCTCATATACGCTCTAACATGAGGGGGGGGATGCCAAGTGGTTGCACCTTTTTTTATGTGTTGTGGTATGGTGAAGAAACTGAATCTGCAATTTGAACACCTTTTTTTCAACCGATTGAAACCAACTTTGGTCACAGATCTACAATTAAGGTTAGAAGACCACATACCAAATTTCATTAATCTAAATCATTGCGTTTAGGAGTTATTATGATCACACAGGACAGGGTTTCCACGGTCCTTGAAAACTCCTTGAATTTTATTTGCCCTATTCAGGGCCTTGGAAAAGTACTTTATATTTGTTGGGTCCTTGAAAAATCAGCAAACTGACTATCAAATATTTTTTGGGACAAAAGAGAAAACCAGTTTATTACTTGGTTTTGCTTTGAGAATTCCACCAACAGAAAAACGGTATTTGTATGGGAATACTGTCAACCATCAATCTTTTCTCTCTTTGAATGTTGAAAGGCAGCTTAATTTGACAACATGGTAAAATTTATGGAGAGTATTTCTCCGTCGAGTAAAACAGTCCTGCAATTATCCTAATGTATTTTGAAAGTAACTGATATATTTGAACAGAATTTTGTTTTAAATAACATTAACTGATTTTCTCTGCAATGAAATCCTTTTCAAAATGTATGTTATTTTATTTCACATAGAGCCTGGGAAGTCTGTTCATATGAACACAAGAACTCGAAAGCATTTAGTACAGAGTTTTATCATTAGAATTGTAGATCTGTATCCAAAATAAAATTTTAAATGATTAATTTGATTTAAATTTGTCATTTGCATTTTTGTGTCTAAAATATATAATTTTATGGTCCTTGAATTTTCTTAAAAACGTCCATGAAGAGTCCTTGAATTTTTTTCTTCAATAAGAGTGGGAACTCTGCAGGAAAAAGATACCTTTTAGATTTAAGAATGATACAACATGTAAAGATAATACTTTTATTTTTAAATAGTTATAGTGATAAAATATTTATAAAATGTTATCACAATAATGTTAAAATACTGATGGTGGCTGAAGATGCTGTACAAATTGTACTATTAGTTATTAGGTGCAACATTTCGAAATGATATCTCGCAACATAAACAGTTTATGTTTTCACACTTTGGAGCTTCACAGGTGAAGGCACAATCGCCACTTCCACACTAAAAAGAGAAAAACTATAATAAATGGCAAAATGTAATATATGTGTAAATTACGAGACGAGGTTAACCACAGATTTAAATAGTGAGCATTTTGTTACTGTACTTGACCAAATTTTTTTATGCACAATATAGAAATAATAAACTGCTTCATAGAGTTCAAGATTAAGACAATATATGACGAATTGATTACACAAAACAGTTGAATAAGAACTGAATTTATAATGTTTTGAGGGTTTTTCTGAGTTCTAGGAAAGAAAAATTTAACTCGCAACTGAAATTCTGAATCGCATTTTCTTACCTAATTTCTTCAAGTCGGAACAATGCTTTGTGTCTTTATCAAAACATTCGTTTTAATTCAGAATCATTTGCAACTATCCTCGGAGAAATTTTTAATTATGTTCATATTACTAATTACTCTTAATGTATACATTTCCAAACATATTTAGAATAAAAATCTTCACAGTGATGTTACAAAATTGGATATAAAACCTGTCGACTGAAATCGTCGCATAATCTACCATTAGAAAAATGGATAACCTACAAGATTTATTTTTGGCAATTAAGTTTCACTTTTTGCTGATGGATAATCCAGACAAAAAATTCTTATTCTTCGAAAAGAAAAACAAATGCAAGATAATCGGATAAATTAGATGTAATTATGCGATAAAGAACCTGTAAAAGCATGTTGAGATATTTTGTGAAAACGGCTATAATACCATGCTGCACTTTTAAATTAATTGCTGCATTTTGTGTAGATTCTTATGCAATGAGTTTCATTATAAATTGCACACATTTGTGTAGTTTTCAAATGATTGAAGCATTCATAACTCCCTAATCCATCACTGTTGATTCCTGATTATACCTACATCCAATTAGCATTTTAAATTTCAAACCATTCATCTAAATAATCAATTTGATACTACTGAAAAAATAATTCCAAGGCGACCAGTTTATGTAATATAGTGTTCATACACAATTGACTATTGCAATTAGATAAAAGTTTCATAAATATATAGTATATAATAAAATTCAGATTTAGTACCTTTATTTCTGTAAATAAAAACTTGAATATATTAATTTAAGAACCTGTATAAAATGTTCAATACATACCAAAGGGGATCTGCGGATATTTCAAATAGAAAGTTATTTGACAGTATTAAAAAATTAAATGTTAAATAATATTTCTTTAAATTCAAATATGTTAAGTGTTGTAAAGATTGTATATTCATAAAATAATACTATGTTATTACTTTAGCATTTATTTCACTTGGCAACTTTCCACTTTTAAATAAACAGTTTCCATCAACACTCTTTACAATCACTTGATAATGATGTAAATTATAGTATGAGATAAGCTTTTTGGTTTCAAAATTTTACTTACAGTATAGGTGCCACTTTCACCGCAACACTGTACATTTGCCCAGTCACAAACGAGAAACTCGATGCAGTTTACTCTCTAAAAAATAACATGCTTTATTAATTCAAATTCACAAAATCTGTTGGTACGCATGATGGTAAATTATTTTTTGAGCTAAAAAAAATACTAATATTCCTAATCTTGATGCAATCATAAATTAATACTTTTATCTTTTCTGTCCGTATAAATTCATCCAATTTTTGGAATCGGAGGCGTAAATTGCATCTTTTCAATAGTAGAGTTTGTGTACAGCCAGTCATGAATCTGTGTTTAGATCTTTTCTGTCATTGTAAATTCATATGATCCTTGAAATGAGTTCTGTATAATATCTTGATTTTTCTAGAAAATCATAAATCTGCCATGCATGCACTCAATAAATCCTATCAAATCTTGCTCATTTCCATTTATAATAATTGCAGAGATTAGAAGTGTGATTGGCAAGATGTAAATAAAAAAGTCAAGATCTGTCTCCCCATTATTTCACAACTATCAATGCCCATCTTTAAACCACAAATATTTCTGATGTCAGTTTTACTTGAGAATTTTAATGTGAGGAAGTAAGAAAAAACTTTTTTTAACGGATTAATGCAAGATTCATCCACCTCTTTCAAGCAGCGGTGACTTGCCCATTGCAGCAAACCCAGCAATTAATTCAAAATTTCATTCCTCCTGCCCCTTTTCGTAACAATCGCCAACACATACCGAGATTTTGATAAGCTTATGAAGTTAAAAATATAACTTTTGGTTATCTCATTCTGTAACAACAATTTGGTTCCGAAAACCCACAGTCATTTCACAAACTCTCGTATCAAAAATGCACTCCGAGTGCAGCTCAGATCGATGCTCAAAATCCCTTACTGTGCTAAACGAAATTATCTATAAACTGAGTGAAATAGCCTTTTATGTGTGAACTAGAAAATCACCCGTCATGGTATGACGGGTGATTTACATATTTCTTTAATTAAAAAAACCTCTTGGTAAACAGCATTCCGTGTGAAGTATTTTTTCGTTGTTTAACAATTTTATTATAATTCAATAACCATGAAATTCTCAGCTTGTCAAACGTAAGTTAAAATTTCAAAGGAATTCTTTTTCGAAATTCTAATCAAAACAAAGCACTTCTCTGCTTGTCAAATGTTGCCAAAAAATACTATCAAATAATATTAGCACGATTGCAATAATAATACATCGTGGCATCCAAACTATATCACGCGCATGATATACCACTGACGTAATTTACTACTTTCTATTAAAAAACGGAAATTAATTTGAAATATAGGATTAATATAGTTTAAAATTTCTCGGGAACTATTGATCACAGCGAGATAAATTTTATATCAATTGATAGAAAATTTTATTTCACTATTTTAGAGCTATTAAATTTGAAATTAGAATGACAATTACTATTTTAAATTTAAAATTACTGAAATTTAGGTTCTCTAACAATGAAATAATGCTGTTTAACGTTTCGTAGTGCTATGGCGCGAGTTTTAATGTTCATGACGTCAGAGCATTACCGAGAGACAGATCTGGGCTATTATATTTGTAATTAAGGCTGCAAAACTAACAGTCTCTACTTAAACATACGGAAAATCAGAAATTGACACTCTACCAATCTATCTCTCTCTCTTTCTCCCATCATCTTGATCACTTCACATTATTATTTGCACAAGTAAAACACATCCAGTTTAATTAATGTAGTTTAAATTTTTCTCTCGTTATGAACCAGTTATTCAGATAGCTATAATAGTTTTTCAAATAGGAAAATAAACACATTCTGAAGTACATTCTCAGTTTACTTTTCTAATTTTTATTAACATCCCATTTTGAAGCAACATGAGGACTATTTTGGGATAGACCTCATAATTCTGAAGTGAGCAACCTGTTAGCAATAATATGCTTGCTCCAAGTCTTGCCATCTCTACTTTAATTAGGAAGATAAATATTTATCTAAAGTTGTTTACTTACCAGCCGCCTGTTTGGCATAAACGCTTCGCGATGTTTACGTTTGCGAGTCGATGCATGTTGATTAATTTCAGTTCACATCGTTCGTGTCTGAAGGATTGCAAGTTTATTGTTTATGCAAATGAGCAGTTGATAATACGCATCGTCTATCGGACATTCACTTACAACGCATGCTCTAGATAGGAGTATTTAAGCTGGAGGTAACTACGGAGAAATTAGCTTCGTTTATTTAGTTTCGTTTACAGTAGTCTTGTTTCTATTTTTGTTTACATCTTCTGTAGAGATGTGTAGTCACGTTCAATATAATCTTAGTTGGAAACGCAAGAGTTGTTTCCATTGATTTAAAGATTACCGATGTGAGTGTAGTTTTCAGTGTTTATAAGTTTGAATCGGAATTGGCAAATATATGAGGACTTATCTGAAACGTCGTTATAACCTTTAAAGGTCTGAGTAATCAGTTTAAGTCTCGCATCTATTTTTCTAAGTTCGTGAATTCTTGCTAGTCATCTGTTTAAATTATTCTCACTGGATTCGAGATGATAATTTTTTCCTGTTGCATTAAATTTTGACTTTAAATGTTTCTATGCATTTACGAATATTAACTTTTAATCTTTGTTGATTCTTTCATGTTGTTGAAAATAAATGTTGGATTTTACTTAAGTTTCTTTCTTGAACTGGATGTTTAGTCAATCACTATTCTAAAGGTCAAGGTTAAGCATCTCAGTAATGTTTCTACTGTAGTTTAAATAACTCTGCTTAAAGTTTAAATCGTACTATATGCTTTGATGCCTAAGCATCCATGCATGAAGTAAGATAGTCGATGTTTATAGGCGACTATATGGGCCGTCGCCTAACACAACCCTTCTCCAAACTTCCTTACTATGAGAACAAAGGACATGTGCCCCTTAACATCAGATTTAGCACACGCCAGGTCGTGGAAATCGCATTTTGCCCTCTGGTCCCAAAGCCGAGATCTTGCAATCAGGCCACCATGGCTCTGGTTCATTTTTCAACCAGCTCTCTTGTGTTAAATGCAGAGTAAAAGCTTAAAATCCTAAGCGCTTAATGCTGTTAAAAATGCAGAACAATAAAAGATAAAATGCACTTATTTTAAAATATAATTTGTAGTAATGAATTGTTTCCGACTTGAAAACTTGCCACTGCTCTCCAGACTGACATGGGGAATAGCAGTGGTGGACTGGCCAGGTTGCTGGCTTGCCCGATGGCAAGTGGGCCCCTTACACTTAAGTCAATATAGGGCCCCCAGGAGGTGTGTGTGTGCAAGATAGAGAGAGAAAGGGAAGAACTTTTTCTAGCAAATTTCCTGTGCTTTTTATAAGCAGAATAGCAAGTAGTTCATGTAGTGTATTTTAAAACAACTTTTTCTTTAAGGAGTTTGAAATTCATTTTTGAGTGATGAATGATGTAATTATATTAATGAAATTTCGAAGCTAAAGATCTTAAAAGACGTTATTAAGAAATTCATTGTCTGAGGAGAACTTGAAATCCTATGTATTGCCATCTATTGAAAGGGAATTTTTAGATGATTTGTATGCAGAGTAATTATTGACAGATTTGAAATGTCATCTAGTGAATTCAAACATTTGTTGACTTGCCTTAAATGAAATGGGCTGCATGTAATACACTTCTGTACTTTTGAGTTGTTAATCTTTGACAGTAAGAAGTACTCTTTAAAATATTGAAATTCTTAAATCGTGTACACTTTATTTTCAGTTTGGTTAAAAAAATTCTCCAAATAACAATATAGTTCCAAAATTACTGGATTCTATACAACCGCCAAAATTATTTAATATTCCATCATAAAATTTTATTCATATTTGGTATTTCTTACTTCCAATAATATGTATACTGACTAGGAATAAATTCTATTAACTTATGGATTTTAATTTACTTTATTTGTAAAAAATGAAATTAAAAAAAATGCATTCAAGATAGCATTGTAGATGTGGATATAGGGCCCCCATTGTCTCGTGGAAATCACTATTTTCAGACCCAGTCCACCACTGGGGAATAGGTTCATAAAGTGGGATGAATAAAGAGGCTTATTTTAAGATTACTATTACTATTTTTGTTATAAATGGAATATTGTAAGTATCTTGAACCTAAACATGGAATTTAGAAATGTTCTTCCATCACTAACAGTTATAAATTGAATAAATTTATAAACTGATTCAATTAATTAATAAAACAATAAAAATTCATAGTATTATATATAAAGGCGCAAATGCAGCTATTTATAATATAATACAGAAACAAAAAAATAGATAAACTAAACAAAAATTAAATAAAAAGAAAGAAAAGTATAGATAATAAACATCAGATTTAGACATAAACGAAGACAATATCTTTTAGCGTACAAACGCAACAGCCTCAAGTGATTGCATCAACAGAAGTTTGAAACGATAATATTTAAAACACATAAAAAAATATTTCGAAAGTAAAAAACGTTCAAAAAGGAAGAAATGAATAAGGAATCGAATGGTAAACTTTATTGAAGACCACTCACCATAAAGATTCCAAAATTAGGCAAGATTTTCTGTCAAGGATAAGATTATAAATCAAAAGTATACCCTTTGTGGCCTGAATCCTGTCCAAATTCAATATGAGAATCATTTTGACAAATCAAAATGCAAAATCCTTAAAGAATAATCAAAAGGTACTAGAGAGTGTGTTAAGCCTAACACTCTCTGCCGAAATTTTAGATGTTTAGAATCTTCCAACATTAACAATCATATGTAACAGTAGTTTATTTATTTATAAAACACACCATCAAAAATAATTTTTGATTGATGAAAAAGAAAACCATACCTGTTTAGAAGGACAAATGGCATCCAGGCAACTATCGACTGTAGGTAATTTCCAGTTACAGTGTTGTGCACAATCACTGCATGGCTTGCAACAGCTAGAGTTAGTTTTCAGAGAAGGACAGCAATTCTTGCAGACACCATGAGCCTATGAATATAAATTCTTTCATTGTTTAAAAATTAGACATATAAAAGTGTGTTGCAACAAAAATATATGCATTTAATTTAAAATAAAAAACTTATTAAAAAAATAACTTATTTTTATAAATATATCTTAATATAAATAAAAGTCAATGTCGGTATGTTTGTATGTTCCACATCTTCTCCTAAACCACTGCACCATTCAGAACCAAATTTTGCAATCTATTATTTAAGCCAAGAGGAAGATACCTGTCAACCTTTCAAAGTGCAAAAGTTAATTACACAATCAGTTAATTAGAAATTAACCAAAACTGTTTTTCCGCAATGACTTTGGAGCAATTTGTTCCACAAAAATATTTTTATACCATCTTAAAGTTCAAAATTTTACCTTTTCAATGATACCAATTTATATCTGTTAAATTTTTCCTTCAATTTTTATTAATTTTTAACAATTTAATTAATAATTGATTACCTGCAGACGATTTTGAAATAACGCAAAATTATAGCTACTCCGTCGCTAGGCAACGGTTAGACTTTGACTAACATACCTTTATTTCTAAAATGTTTGCTTAGATTTATAAATATATCTTATTTAAGAGATCATCAACTTTTAAAAGCCCTAATCTTATTAAAATTTCAGTTAATTGGAAATTAAGCAAGATATGGCATTTTCCGTGATATTTTTCGAAAATACGTATTATGTCACAAAAACTATTTTTACACATATCTGAAGTTAAAAAAATTATCTTTTCATGACACAAGTTTCATTTCCGTTCAATTCGTTGCCCTCATTTTAAAAAATTTTCAAAAATTAAATTGTGTATAAAATTTACAATTTGTAACACTCTTCTTTATTGGTGAAGAACAAGAATACATAAGAAGAACTGTTGCTATCTCACATTAGAAGAATTCAGGATGAAGACTAATTTTATTATTTTTTTTATTTATATTTGCCTCAACATTTTTTCTTAATTAAAAATTTACTATGTAATTAATTTTCCCAAAACATCCGTTAAAATCTTTCTTATACTGCAAGAATTATGGACAAAATTTGAAGTACCTATGCAACAAATATTAATAACTTATGGAGAAAATTAGCTATCAGCGGTTTTTAAAAATTGTCTGGTTCAACTGATATTCTCATTTTGATTAAAAAACATTTCAGGCGATAAAAGAATCTTGGATATTGTAATTTTCTATACAAAAGTAGTTTTTTACATCAAAAATATTAGACATGAAAGTATTTTAATCCCGAGCAAAGTGCCGGGCATAACAGCTAGTAATTATAATAATCATCAATAATTAATTTGATTGCTAAAAACCACATTATGTGGTCAAAGTGTTTAATAATATTTTCTTGTAGTTTTCGAAGTTATTAAAAGACAACAGCGCCAATCAGAGGTAGTAAAATATAGCCAAGGATGGACATTTAATGACTCAGGAATTTGGTGGTAAGGACACTTCCCAGAACCTCAGAAAGGGTTGAAGAGAAATTTCAAGAACAGAGTTCTATGTAATTTATTTACAAAGCTGATTACAGCTCAATTTTAAATCTTTGATTTTTTTTAAATACTCCTGATCCATTTGGTATTTAAATTAAAGCACATTTACCAATATGATAAGGGTTTTTTGCTAAAGATCTTCAACTTGTGCCTTAAATTTTCTTACTTCCCTGACACTTTGAAGAATGCAAAGATTTTCTTTTGTAACAAAATTCGAAGAAATCGTAAATTAATTACCTCTGCCAGACCAATTAGTTTGTTGCCTTGTCTGAGGAAGATTTTGGAAAGGCTTTAATTGCTTCGGTTTGATAAGAATTATGAATGAGATTACTCATCCTAATCGGTTTGGCTTTCATGAGGGTAGGGGATGTAAATCAGCTATTAGAAATATATTGGATAAGATTAACACACTTCGTTATGACAGTCATGTCACGCTGGTGTCAATTGATATCAGTCGACTACACCTTCTGGTGAATGAGTCGACGTGGGGTAACTGCTGATATTTAAATTAATAAAACATTTTTCAGACAAGGCAAATTTGTTTGTTTCAAACTTTTTATGAGCTGTCATTCTGGTAAGAAAGGAGAAAATATAAATATATACACATCACAATCATAGTCAATAATAATATAAATCAATAGCACTTGGAGCTGTTTTCCTAAAAATGTATAAAAAATAATGAATCTTACTCTATATACAAATTAAACAAGAAAGCTAAAATATTTTACATAGAAAAAATGGTGAAAAATTACTAATGTTCAAGGCTTTTTTCTTTCAATTGATGCAATTCACGCACACACACACCATTGCTAAAAAGTGGTAGAAAAAACCATCTACCAGTCAATTAACCAACCAATATAATAATTAAGAAATATTTCATATCTTTTCATTCATATCTAAATTCCATAAGTATTATCTGTTAAGATGGACTGATGAAACCTTTCTAGTAAAATCTGTTCACCATTTTTCTGTTAGCTCACCAGGCAAATGCATTTTTCTGCTTGCACAACAGCTGCCAAAATGTTAGCAGATTCAAAAAGCAAACTTATAAGGTGAAATGAATTGATTTTTGCTAATTTCCCCTTGTAAGACTTCTATACTTGCACATTTTGCATGTCTTTTGGCCAT
>BGPR01018600.1:8356-26162 GCA_013235015.1 Araneus ventricosus | reverse complement strand
GTAGACTAAATTTATAAGAGGTATCTTGAATCCCCTTCTTATTACTGCAACATCTGTTACTGTTAGAGTATTTTAACTACAGTGACCACCAAACTCAAATGAAACAAGTCGGATACTCTGATTGGTATCGAACACTTGAGAATGATCATTTGTTTTTGATCATTTCGATAAATCTGAGAAACAATAATCTCTGCCGATATAGAATGAAAATGAGGATCACAGTAAATAATTAGTTTGTTTATGATATTTAATTGCGAGTTGTAATTTCTGTTCTGTAGAGATCTTGCATCCGCTCTTTGTATTAAAAATTGTGATGCTGCTAAAGTTTTAATAAATTAGCCCACTCAAATATACAAATTTTTTCATGAAGTTTAATAAAATACTTTTTTATTAATACTTTGCAGAAAATGCTGAAACAATATGACATTAAAACAGTTACTCTAATGCACATGCTGCCGCAAACGAAAGCTATAGCAGTCCAATTTTCTATAGAAAATTATGGGTAGGAAATATAAGTGTGCGACAACGTGGTAAGAACGATATAATGTCAAAAATAACTATTTATTAAATAGTGTTTAGAATATAGTCAAACGTATTGTACACTGAAAATTTTAATAATGCAGTTAAAATTTTATACTACTACTTTAAATAATGATATAAGAAATTATATTGTTCAGTAATTAGCTGCGATACTATATACATGTTTATCACAGATATTCAAGATTGATTTCATTTTCACAAAAGTACAGTTGGGGTACAAAATAAATCAGACATATGTGAAAGAGTAAGTTGTATTTCACACCTGTAATAGGCTCGAAAGGTGCCACAAAATTCCATTAAAAGGGTAGGTTCAGTATCTCAACAGCTCTCGTCGGCGTTGCATGCGTCGATCGTACTCTCTGAGACACGCTGCCATGTCAAATCTGTCAGATATCCAAACAGACATAACTGTTGGGGTACGTTTAGATGGAGCCTTGGCAACGGAAACTATAGATGTGTACAAAGACTTTAAGTGGAGCCGTTATTACGGCGTGATACGAGCAAGTACCAGAGTGATAAGAATAGGTGGTTGAAACGCATAGTGGCCGAAAAAGTAAGCAATCGCAATTCTACCAGATAACATCCCCAGTGAACAGTCCTCAGTTTCAGCCAAAATTGCCGAAATGGACTTAATTTTGTGAATATTAATGGAAGAGTGACGATTCCCAAATCGTTGACAATATCTTAGACTGTTGCCGTTGCTATGAGGCCGTGTCTCTATGAGTTCTGCACCATTGTTATTGCTTGACATAAAAGCTACCACATAGTTTCGATTTCGTGGCATGGGGTGTCCACAACCCACGTCCACCAACTCACCCATAGGGTTTATAGTCCACAGGGATAGACGGGCGGGCCATGGGGTGCCCACAACCCACGTCCACCAACTCACCCATAGGATTTATAGTCCACAGGGATAGACGGGCAGGGAATGGGGTGTAGGGCAGCTCGGCCTCCCAGCAGTGGTAACTAGTCACTTCATCCGATGAAGCACTATTTGCTTTATATCAAACCACGGGGCAAGGCTATGACTGGGGAACGCTCAGAAGCAGGCAAGAGCTTATTCTTGACTGCTAATTGGCGCGGTCTACACAAGCAAATTATTCGGTAAAGATAAATCAAAATCTATTACTATCAGGAGCGGAGAAGGTTTATTCTCTCTTTCAGAATTTATTTCTAAGAGAGCGGCAGCTTTTTGAAGACGACAATGCTCCTACCTAAATTGCTGTAAGTGTTCAAGCATGCTTCAAAGAGCTATGAAGTAGGACATCTCGTCTGGCCCACTCATTCCCCTGACTTGAATGCTATTAAATATTTGTGGCACATTTGGAGTTCAAACTTCGTGCTCGAATTCCGCCTGCAGTCATGGCGGAACTAGATCCTATTATGAATGAGAAATAGTTCCATATTCCATAAAAGTCATGAATGACTAAAGTGATCATTTATTTTTTTCCTCAAAACGGGTCATTTTTTAATTTTTAGGTGAATTAAAAAAAACACATATATCTTCATTTTTTATTTATTAATGAAAAGAACTGGAATGAACAAGTGAAAATAAATAATTCTTGTGATTCTGGATTTTCCTGAAGAACACATTTTTGCTTCAGTATATTTGGTGTTAATTTGAAAAAAGAATGCAATTCTTGGCAGGATTTCTTAAAATTAACTTTGGTAATTAACGTTGCTTTATAAACTGCGACTTGCAACTGTGTTTTTTTAGCTCGTCTACAACTTATTCATAAGAATAAAGACCCTTTCTACGAGTGAATTAGTGCCTGGAAAACATAGAATATATTCAATAATTATACGAAAGTCCGTAAGATTTATATTATTGCGTGAAAGAGTTTGAACTATTACGTCCAACGACTTTCGGTTTAAATATTTCCCAGCGTTTCATTCTGTCGCTCCATACAGTGTAATGAAGCTAGAACTAAGTGCGTGATAGGAGGCTTCTGATCAACTTACATATGTGTGATATGCATAGCGCATGCTCCCTCATCGCCGGGCTATTAGAAATTACCTTCGGATTTTTTGATTTTTGGCGCCTTCTTGCTTGAAATTGTTATTGTCGATTGCTCTCTTTCTGAACCAGCGGGAGTGTTCTCCCCTAAACTTTCTCGTATACTTCCCCAAAAAGGTGCCGTTTCCCCTTCCCCCGCGTGGCTAAAAAATTTCGAACCTACTGTTACCCAGAATCCAATGACTATCAGAAGGTTTTTCATTATAGTGATTGAAAAATATCTAGGTAAAGAATTTCAAAGAGATGCGTAACGATTTTCTTCTCTTACCGGCTCAAGGACAAACTGACGTAATTCGCTACTCCGTAATGAAATTCCGTTCCGTTCTCCCAGTACGCATGCGCGTGGAGATAACGGATTCTCTTCAAAAGTAAACTATACAGACCAACAGACAGTCAACCCTTTGACGGATTTGGCCCAAAATTTTATACGGACCTACATTCATGATGATAAAACTGTGTACCAAAGTTTATCCATCTAGCTATTCAAGTTTTTGAGTTATAGTGTTCGCATGACCTCGGACAGACAGACAGACTTCCCGTTATCGGATTTTGTCCAAAATTTGAAAAAAACCTACAAATTATGTTTAAAGACCACATACCTAATTTCATCCCTGTATCTCTAATAGTTTTCGAGTTTTGTGTTCACAGACAGACAGACATAATTCCAAAATTGTGTTTTTCGGATTCGGGGAGGTCTAAAACGTGGAGATTCGTCAAAATCTCGAGTTCGAATTTTTTGACGATTACAATACTTTCTCTTTGTATACTTCGTATACTAGAAAGTAAAAAAGGAGCTAAACCTTCAAAGACTTTTATAAAGAGTAGATCTTAACGCAAGGTCTGCTGCTCACAGAACTAATAGTATTATGCTGTTTTAAATATCTTCCTCCTTAAAAAATTGTTCCTGGAAGATAAAAACTGACCATCTGGGGAAAAAAATCTTAGCATGTTTTATTAACACTGATTCGCACAAATGTTGCCTGTGTAACCAAAGGAAGTCATATAGGTAGGTTTGCCATTATCACCGAGCATTGGTACAGGACGTTTAGGTTTTAAATAAATAAAATATGAAAAAGTTGGTAGGTATGGCTAATTTTACTCTGATTAAAAATCAATAATGTTTAAGCAATCTAATAAAATGAACACGTAGAATAATAAAAAAGATACAAGGTTAATCCGTTTTAGCCCAGTCAATTTTATCATTTTCTTCTTTCACATAATTATAAAATTGTCCGCAAGTCGTTTTAAAATTATAAATGACAAATCAAAATCGCTTCAATTGTCTCCACTGACAACCTGTTTCTTTCGTCCGACCATTGAGTTGACATGAGGGAAAATATTCTCTCCACATTTGCATTGTGGGTTGGAATGGCAAATACATATTCATATAGCTTTATCAGGCATGACTACTGATCGATATACTTTGTATCTGCAGAAAACTTCAGTCATTTCTCTTCCATGCTCAATTTAACACTCTGACTCCTAATCCGGCCGTAACCGGCCATGCGACTTCTATACTAGTGGGGCGGATTTCGGCCGGTTGCTGTTCCGAAAGGGGGGAGAAGGTAGTTGGGCGAATGGTCACTAAAGGGACCCTCACGGGAGAGATGAAAGGCCTGCCATTCATATCTCCCACCACCCGTAGTGAGGAGAAAAGGGGGAACGGGGCGGACGAATCCATTCCAGAAATCAATTAGTAAGTAAACCTCCGTATACAACTGTACTCGGATTTTGAGAACTCTTAGTAGTCGGCGGGTTAATAATTGTTTCGCAATTTCGGTTGGTATTATTTTTCTATAAATAATTTTTAGGTATACAAATTGGTTGAATAGAATCTCATTGTTGCCAATATCGAGAAAACGGGACAAATATTAATACGGGACTAAGAAGTGACACACGGTGACAGTCCCGAATATACGGAACGCATGGCAACCTGCATAGGGCAAGTATCATGCATACAAACAAAAGCTTGAGTTTCCTTTTGTATTGTCTCCCTACCTTTCATTACAAGGAAGTTATAATCATTTGTAATCGGTGCAATTAATTTTACTAACCCTGAATTATTTTAAATTTCATCCAGGAAAAGACAAACAAAAAGAATTTGACTTTTAATAGAGGAGGCATTTCCTCGTTAAATGAGTTTTGACAAAGAAAAATATGCTTAACTAATACGAAAATTTTTAAAGGTTTTTATTAGTGAAGAGAAATATCCGTGCCGCAATTCCAAAAGGAAAGCGGCCTTTAACACATTCATCGCTACGGACGAGATATCTCGTCCTTCAGGAACCTTCGCAGCGCGCTAGAATTTGACTTGCACCACACATTTATTAAGTTAAGCATATTAATAGATGCCCGCAGAATGCATTCATCTCTTTCTTTTTTGATTTATAAATTGTCTAGAGCGAACATGGTCACTTTTTGTCTTTCTTGGAGCTTGCATCTAATTCGCCCATAGCGATGAATTTGTTAACCTTTCATAAGGCCATTTTTTTCTAGTAGTGGTATAATAAAATAACTTTGGTAATAAGATTCATTCAAGAAAAGAAATTCATTTAGCTTATTGATGACATTATTTTTCGTTAATTAATTTAATTAATTAATTCTTAATTACCAAGTCAAGACGGTTCGTTATGGTTTCAGATATGAAATTGGAACATCTCTGTTTTTGTTTCATCGAAAAATGTGGCGAGAACGTACGACAACCTTAAAAAATGTACTTAAAAATTGACGAGTTTGGTGGGAAGTATATTCCCACGGCCTTAAAAGGTTGTAAAAAGTAGATGGACAGAACGGCTACTAATTACGATAATGCAATTCAAAATCAAACCAATTCCAATCTGTTGAACGGCAAACTATTTATAACGCAATAATTAATTTTGTAAAAATGCAGCATTTAATTTTTTCTCTGTAATTCTTAGCGAAAAGGTAACATCTGAAAAAGTTATTTTGGATTTAGTTCCCCAGTAGCATAACGGTATCCACGTAAAAAATTGAAAACAAAGTTTTTTAAATACGCTATTATTAATGCACCAAAAAAATATGTAGATCAAAATCATGGGGCGCTAATAAAAATACGCAAAGCGAATTGAACTTTTAATCACATTTATAATAAACTTTTAATGAATATTTTGAAATTTTCTTTCTTTCGATATTCATTGTAGTTTAATTACCATCATCTCACGTTCTTAGAATTTTGTTTTGACATCTATATTTTTTATTAAAAAGTCCTTGCATCTAATTAAGTTCATTAATAAAAAATACATTTTAAAATTTTTTTCTATTTTCATGTTTTTAATGTTCACAATGATTCGTTATTTTAAATAGCATGGAATCTTTTAATCAATTGTTTTTTTCTCAAAATCATTACCAGATGGCGCCACTCATATGGGACCAAAATTAATTCATTAACATATGATTACGCTTTGAAAGCATTAAAATATTGTATTTCATCGGGAACACACAACTGAGCAAAATTTCTTAACTCTGAAGCACCCAGGAAGTGAGTGAAACACCCGATTTCAAAATCTCATCTTTACAAACGTAAAAGAAGTCTGGTTGAATAAAAGCGTGTCATAAAAATGAAAACTTTCCGACTTTCAAAAGACTCGGTGGATTTCAAAAGGAACGCAAATTCTGCGTTAAAAATTAGATATACACAGGTACTAGAGCGTACCAGAAACAATGGAGTTAGTTCATGCTCAAATTGACTCTTTTTGAAAAAAATTGACTCTTTTCGTGGTAAAGTTAAACGACCAGACCTAGTTAGACCATTACCGGAGCGTACTAGAAACAATGGAGTTAGTTGATGCTCAAGTGATACACGTCAAACAAGCGTCACGCAAAAATTTGGAGTCAGAAATTAGTAGAGCCGAAGTATCAAATAGGCAAAGGAGACCTTGGATCCCCAATTCCTTTTGATTTTTGAGGTAAATTTACGTCCCTCCATAGTGGTCTAATGGGGTGTCGGGAAAAGGAAAAAATTTGACTCTTTTTGTGGTAAAGTTAAACGCTTATAGCTCCGCAACCAAATAACATATAGAGTTGGTTTTTGTTTCATTTAACAGAGAAAGGTGGACATTGAAAATTGCGAAATGAAATTTAGAATTTGGAATTACGGTTTAGTCACAGTCGAGTTGCAAAGCTGGTGAAAATCACGAAGGATTTTGATGACGTCACAGCGACCGATGCGCGAACGCAGTGACCAACCTAGCTTCCCGCGCTTTCTCATTCCTAACTGTCTGGCGGCCTCAGTCGCTTGCTGCAGTCGATTGTGAGTGGTATATTAACTGGAATTTCCAAATTTTGTTTAGTAGAAATTTCTAGAAACTGCCAAAATGAGTCAGCTAAGTGATTTGTTGAAGCGGAGACGAAATCGACCTGCTGCTCAGCGTCAAACTTCAATACAGACGCGAAGAGAAACGAGAAGGCATTTGATTTTCTTAAACATCATTTTAATCTCAACATGGTTCCTACAAACTATGCAAGTACATTAGGCAATTCATTCATCGTTCTTACATTCACGCGAAATATTACTCCAGAATTGTCGGAATACATTTGCGATTTCTCGTACCATCGTCCGATTTTACATAAGATTGTTACTAACAGAAACTGTATCCAATATTAAAAACATGAATAAATATATTACATTTGAAAACAAGAATTTTTTCGCAAAAAAAACCCAACCAAAATCACGAATCATTCACATAAATTGAGTTACAAAGAGATACTCCAGTCACATGATCTCAGAGTCCACAAAGAGTTACTTCAGTCACATACAGCTACTTTAGTCCACATGAAGTTACTTCAGTAACATAGAACTACTTTAGTCACATAGAGCTACTTTGGTCTCATAGAGCTACTTCAATCACATAGAGCTACTTTAGTCACATAGAGTTACTTCAGTCACATAGAGCTACTTTGGTCACAGAGAGTTACTTCAGTCACATAGAGCTATTTTAGTCATATAGAGCTACTTTAGTCACAGTTGAGCAAGGTAACTAAATGTAGGCCCCTCAATCCCAGCGGCCGTTTCGCGCCTCCCGTCGAATTTTGTTTCTTGCTCTAGTTTTAAGGTTCTTTAATTTAGTGCTTTCATTTAATTTACACGAGCAAGGTACTGGAACATATTCAAATTAAAACCAAGTATCGCTTAAATTTCAGAGTATTAATCTTATGGTTTTTTTCAAGTTTTCAAATTCGACTGCAGATCAGTGCTCTTCTAACCGTTCTCAATTTCTAAACCGTTAGGGATAGACGTATAGTTCCAATTGGAAAAAATGCTTTAAACGAAGGGAAAAATTATAATATATGTTTTTTGAGTCACTAAATATTTTTTTTGAAAAAAATTTCGAATTCTAACTTTTTATACTATCCCCAGGTCTTATCAGTCATATTTAGTAAAATATTTTTGCCACTCTAATATTTTAAACAAAAAAAGTCCCACTCTTTGCAACTAAAATTGACCGAGTTATGGAGATCTGAATATCGCTAACTTAGACCACTTTACACGATATCCACCAATCAATGCACAGCACTTTCTCAACGAGGCCGCTGATTGGTTAAAAATCATGAAATTTGAAGCTCCATAACTTGCTCAGTTTCAGTCGCAGGAGAGTGGGACTTTTTGTGTTTAAAATGTTAAAGTGTCAAGAATATTTTACTAAATATGACTGATAGGACCGGGGGACTGTATAACAAGTTAGAATTCGCAATTTTTTCAGAAAAATATTTAGTGACTCAAAAAAGATATATTATAGTTTTCCCCTTCATTTAAAGCATTTTTCCAATTGACTCTATATGTCTATCTCTAACGGTTTAGAAATTAGCTATTGATCACGATAAGTGTGGACACCCTGTATATATATATCTTGAGTTAGAAGTTCGATCTGTGCGTGTACTTATGTAATTTTATTTATTCATTCATTCATTATTACGACATGTAGGGAAGCCAAGAAAATCACATGAGGACAAATTTCAAGAGACTGTATTGTTTCGCAATCTATGTGTGTTACCGGTAAAAATTCAGAATGTAGACAGTAATAAGCATTGGAGAATCTTGAAGAATACTCACGGTGGAGAACAGGTTCAAACTGAACTATTTCTCATATGCTATTAGAATATGTAGTGGCCTTGGAATATGAGAAAACAGAACGTCGTACAATGGTGCCGATTGGGAAATCAGCGGGAAATAATTAATAGATTCGGAAAGGAGATAGTAAGTTCCTGAGATTTTTAATTATAAAATAAATTGCATTTAGGATTCTCATCATTAATTTTGTTAAAATAAGTTCGGTGAATTTTTTATTCATAAAATTATATTTTTGCCATTCTACCGGAATTTGCGGTTTTCCTGAAAGCAAAAGAGTCAGACGAAAGAAAAAAAGTTCTCACAATTCCAATAAATAAATGTAGAAATACGGTTTCAGGGGAAATATTCCGGCTTGAGCAACCATAATTATAGGAAATATTGATCTTGGCAGAAGCCAACATAACTTGTAGAAAATATTTATCTCATTGGCACTCTAAGGGTAAATGCACCAAAGATAAAGAAAGAGAAACAGTAGATGAAACTAAAGTATTTATTTATTAAAACAGCATAATATGAAATGAGAAAAGTATTTACACATGTATTATTTACATTTTAGACAAGAGGGATTTAGGGTTTGTTACTTACTTAAGTAACATATCAACTTACACCTCGTTAAAAGGTTGAGTTAAAGCCATCGCCCATTGCCGCCGTGCTAACAGGGAAGAGACCCCCGTAGCTGCCTACGCTCACATCGACCGCATGTCTGTTCTGTTGGATTTCAAAAAGTCATCCCCCCGTATTAAAACATTACACTTGGTTTTAACGAAGAAACATCCACGCATCACGTGATTAGCACCAAGAGACCACGTGATCTTTATCTTCCGATATCTTTCCGCTGACACAACAATATTCAAATCAGCTTGTTCGGAAATTGAGAAAATATTATTAGGAAGGAATTAAACTTACGCTTTTAAGCTAGACTGGGAAAATACAATTCCTACATAAATGAAATTGCAAAAGATTCGTCGAGTTTTGCTAAAATCCACTTATTTCATTTTAAGTTGCTTTGATATTAAATTAACCATAAAGTCTTACAAAACACATTAGACGAAGAATTTGGCTTAATGCTGTAAAAAATTGCTCTTCACAGAGGTTCCCAAACTTTTCCCCCCTCGCGAACCCCTTGATTTGACCTTTTATTTTTTCGTACCCCCTACTGACATACCCCTCCCTCTAACCATTTGTCAATGCAAAGAAGTTTTTTTTATCAATAATGTTAAGGGCTTAGTTAAGCTGAAGAGTCAAATAACTCGAATTCATAAGCTTAAGGTATCCGACTGGTTTAAAATCGTCGTTTTTGATGAAATTATCGAAAAATATTTTATGACTTAATTTTATAGCCTATTTAATCAGCTTTCTAAAACTGTCTCACTTTTTACTCTACGTGAATTACAAATGGAATTACAGCTGTTTCATTACCGAACTGTAAGTATTATTTTAAGTTGCATGACAACTTTAAATGTGTTTTCTGAGAAATGATATTTTTGAGGAAAACTGTCAACCGTAACAATGATATCTCAAAACGTTATTCAAGTATTGATATGAAATTTTCTGAGATTGTTTTCTGTAATATGCTTGATGTTTTCGTCTAAAAACTAAGGTCAATTTTAAAATCAAGTAATATTTTTAAGTGTTTCAATATAAACGAAAAGCATTTTTTATGAAAAATTACCAGTTTAGTAACTATGTTCAGCTGTATCTTAAAAATATTTTGAAGTATTAGAAAGATTTTAGAGCATAACACAGATAACAGTCATAAAAATGTACTCCTACAAGGATTTATGTATAGTTTGAATATGATTTTGTCTATGGCTGTTAGCGTAAGGCAAATATTTTAGTCATTTTTCTACAAATTTCTCAGTTTTTTTTTTAAAAAAATATTAGTTTGAAAGCTTAATTTTACAATATTTTCATAGTTTTAAAACATATGCAGCTGAAAAATAACATTAAAAAATATATATATAAGTTATTTTTCAAAAAAAATGTCTCCGAACACAGTCGGATACCTTAATTAATAATTCTAAACTTCTAGAGGGACGAGACGCATGTTTATATGGAATGCCGCTGTTGAGGAATTAATTCAATTTCGGGAACCATTTTTATTAGATGGCTAAGTTCCACGACACAGTACATTAAAAGGTACAAGACGCAAGACAGAGATCAACAACACAAGACATGTACACAGAAGAAGAAGAGAGAGAGAGGCATCATGGGAAAAACCCGGATGGCTCTAGTAGCGCCACCTACCATAAAAAGGAGAAGGCAGTGAATTGTAACCGCTACAAACTAGAAAATAAAAAGCATACAGAAGTGACGCCCAATGAAACAACAGCTTTTGAGAAGACATTTAAGTTCATGCGTAATCGGAGTGGTGAAGACATTAATTATTTACCAGGTTTCTTTTATCTTTCGCTTTTCTTATTTCAAGCGTAGACTTTAGATTTGCACAACTTTCACTTTTACTTTCCACACGAATTTGGGGAAACAAAATTCCTAACTTTTTTAATCCCTTATGTTTTCTTGTGTCTTCCATTATGGACTTAGATTTCGCGTACCCCAACTGGTCCTTCATGTACCCCCAGGGGTACACGTACCACAGGTTGGGAACCTCTGCTCTACATGAAGCAGTAGTTTTTTTAAATAGACACAACTTCACTGTGAATATTTTTACAGTTTTAAATATTTCATCAAGTAAAAATCAGTAATCGATAACTAAATAGGAGCAAAGCAAAATAGCAAACTATAAGCTGCAAAGGCACAATAAGTGCAAAACGTTCCTTAGAATGTTTGTTTAATATTTAAATTATCGTCTAAAAATACTGGGTGTACAAAAGTAAGTACCTATTTTTGTGAAATCGGACACTTTTTAAAAAGACTCAACGTCTATTAATCCTTTATAAGTCCATTTTTTCTAGTAGTGGTATAATAAAACAACTTTGGTATTGAGATTAATTTAAGAAAAAGATTCATTCAGCTTATTGGATGACATTATTTTTTGTTAATTAATTTTTTAAATTAATAATTAATTACCAATTCAAGACACTTAGTTATGGTTTAAGATAAGAAATTGAAACATCCAGGATTTGTTTCATCGAAAAATTTGGAGAGTACTTTTGTGAAATCGGACACTTTTTTTAAAAAGACTCGACGTCTATTAACCCTTTATAAGTCCATTTTTTTTCTAGTAGTGGTATAATAAAATAACCTAGGTATTGAGATTAATTTAAGAAAAACAAATTCATTCAGCTTATTGGATGACATTATTTTTTGTTAATTAATTTAATTAATTAATAATTAATTACCAAGTCAAGATACTTCGTTGTGATTTAAGATAAGAAATTGAAACATCCAGGACTTTGTTCCATCGACACATTTGGCGAGAACTTACGCCAACCTTAAACCAGCGGGAGTGTTTTCCCCTAAAACTTTCTCGTATACTTCCCCAAAAAGGTGCCGTTTCCCCTTCCCCCGCGCGGCTAAAAAAATTCGAACCTACTGTTATCCAGAATCCAATGACTATCAGAAGGTTTTTTATTATAGTGATTGAAAAATATCTAGGAAAAAAACAAATTCAAAGAGATGCGCGCCGATTTTCCGCTCTTACCGGCTCAAGGACAATCTGACGTAATTCGCTCCATAGCTTTCGCGTGCACAGAATATTGCTTCCAGTGCGCATGCGCGTGGAGAAATAGATTCTTTTCAAAGGTAAATTATACAGACCGACAGACAGTCAACCCTTTGACGGATTTGGCCCAAAATTTTATACGGACCTACATTCATGACGATGAAACTGTGTACCAAATTTTATCCATCTAGCTATTCAAGTTTTTGAGTTATAGTGTTCGCATGACTTCGGGCATACAGACAGACAGGCTTTCCTTTGACGGATTTTGTCCAAAATTTGAAAGAAACCTGCAAATTATGTGTAAAGATCACATACCAAATTTCATCCCCATAGCTCTAATAGTTTTCGAGTTATAGTGTTCACAGACATACAGACATAATTCCAAAATTGTGTTTTTCGGACTCAGGGAGGTCTAAAACGTGGAGATTCGTCAAAAGCTCGAGTTCGAATTTTTTGACGATTACAATACTTTCTCTTTGTATACTTCGTATGCGAGAAAGTGAAAATGCATTTAAAAATTGACGATTTTGGTGGGAAGTATATTCCCACGGCCTTAGAAAGGGTTAACGTTTAACTTGCTAAAAAGGAGCTAAAAGTGTACTCAATTTTATTTTTGTAAGTACAGGGTATTTCTAAATTAAATTTTTCTCCAAAATAATAATAAAAAGTTCAAGCACAAAATGATCACTAGTGTTGTTGAACTAAAAGGAAGTATTCACCCAGTTTTTCAGAAGATGATTTCTGAAAAGCTTCAGAATGTGCTATGCAGTGCTAAGGATATATTTGAAATCTGCAGGAGTATGGATGGAATACATGCTGCTGAAAGTTTTGATATGATATTTATAAATCTCTTTTTTACTTTCTCGTATCCGAAGTATACAAAGAGAAAGTATTGTAATCGTCAAAAAATTCGAACTCGAGATTTTGACGAATCTCCACGTTTTAGACCTCCCTGAGTCCGAAAAACACAAGTTTGGAATTATGTCTGTCTGTGAACACGATAACTCGAAAACTATTAGAGATACAGGGATGAAATTTGGTATGTAGTCTTTAAACATAATTTGTAGGTTTCTAGCAAATTGTGGACAAAATATTGATAGATTCGTTTTATCTATCTCCTGTTTTGTTTTCGCTCGCTCGTGCCCTCTAGTGCTTGCTAGAGTGAAAAGCTTAAATATTGCTAAGTTTTAATACATAGGCATCTCTTTGAATATGATTCTTCACTTAAATATTTTACAATCATTATAATCTGCAATGAAAAACCTTCTGATATTCGTTGCATTCTGGATTACAGTAGGTTCGATTTTTTTTATCCACGCAAGGGGAGGGGAAATGACAAATTTTTGAGGAGTATACGAGAAAGTTTAAGGGAGGCCACTCCCACTTATTACATGTAATTATTGAATTGAAGAAATGTAATGTAGTATTGAATCTGAGAGTAGTTTTCATGCTCTGCAATAATATGAGATGAATTTTCACAAAACATTTATGGTAATTAGAAGATAATTTATGAATCACGAAAGATTTTATTAACCTAGCTGTAGAGAAATGAGGTCATTATTGGATGTAGTATCTGCATTCTGTTATTCCGTCCACATTCAAGATTTTTTCTTTTTTAAATCTATATTCTGACCAATCTCAATGTGTTTTCTGGAAATGGTTTAAAACTTTTTGAACATTTGAATATCCGACAACAATTAGGAAAGTTTGATTTTTTTTGGAAACCTTTTCATTTGCTTTCGAAATTTCTCCAGAAATAATTAAGTTTGGTTTTGATAAAATTAATGATATTGTGTCTTTTTATGATCAAATTTTTCCTTAGTTGAAATAAAACTCAGTAGTTTATGGATTTATGGAGAAAAATAGGAAAAAGGCCATATTACCTTCGCTGGTTATATTCTCTTTAGAAAAGGGTGTTCTGTATAATTTTAAATTTAAAAGTGAAGATAAAAATTCTTTTAAAAACAATAGACTTTTAGATAGCAATAATAACCATGTGTTTTTCATTTTTTCAACATTGCCACAATCACGAGTTGTGTTATCTTCAGGTACCTTATTTCAATATTTTGTGGATTTTAGTTTGAAATAAGAGTTGTCGTGTTATCTTCAGGTACCTTATTTAAATATTTTGTGGATTTTAGTTTGAAATAAGAGTTGTCGTGTTATCTTCAGATACCTTATTTCAATATTTTGTGGATTTTAGTTTGAAATAAGAGTTGTCGTGTTATCTTCAGGTACCTTATTTTAATATTTTGTGGACTTTATATCAATTCACAGATTTGAATGAACGTCATTTTTGGGAGAAAGGCTTACTTGGGTGTGAATAGACATGATGAGAAGACTTCAGCCAGACAAGAAGAGGAAGAAACATGTCGATCAAAGCGAACACAAAACTGCGAAAACACAAGATTCCTTGAAAAGAGAGGAGCACGGAAGGAAAACATTTCTCAACTTTAACCCTCTCGAACCACGTTAGACAGAGTGTTTATACGACATAATTTACCTTTCTTCACAGAACCGAGCGGTTTTCTAAAAACTGCCAAAGAAAACAAATGCGTGTTCTGACCTCCAAGTACCGACTGATTTTTCGCAGTACAGACAGGTCTTGTTTAGTCCTATACTTTTTATTTCAACTGAAACAATTTTAAAAATTTGAGGACATATTTTCTGAACAAAAAATTATGTAGCTTGATAATGTTTTAGTCTTGATTCATCTGTCCTGTCTTCGTCTGGCTTGACTGCATCAGCCGTGGCATTCTGTGCGTAACTATCTTAACATTACTCAAGTTACAGAAAGAATGGCACTCTAGAAACATTATATTGTTAATAAAAGCGAAAATGAAAATTCTGCTTTGGAATTAATGCTCAAAGAAAGCAATTTTTTTTATCGTTAACACTGGCAAAAGCCCGCAAGTGAAAGATTCGATGAAACAAGAAAATTGGTTTGAATTTCATCACAACAATAAAAACGCATTGCAAATAAATTTTGTTTAAAATTAATGTTGGAAAATTTATTAAATTGGACAGAGTGTTTATACGAAATAATTTAACTTTTTTTTACAGAACCGAATAGTTTTCTACAAACTGCCAAAGAAATCAAATGCGTGTTCTGACCTCGAAGCACCGACTGATTTTTCGCAGTACAGACAGGTCTTGTTTAGTCCTATACTTTTTATTTCAACCGAAACAATTTTAAAAATTTGAGGACATATTTCCTGAACAAAAAATTAAAGAAGATTCCAACCTACAGTCCGTAACATCGTAGCATGATATTGTTTTAGGTTTGATTCGTCCATCTTGTCTTCGCCTGCCTTGACTGCATCAGCCGTTGCATTCTGTGCGTAACTATCTTCACATCATTCAAGTTACAGAGAGAATAGCACTCTAGAAACATTATAATGTTAATAAAAGCGAAAATGATAATTCTGTTTTGGAACTAATGCTCAAAGAAAGCAATTTATTTTTATCGTTAACACTGGCAAAAGCCCGCGGGTGAGAGATTCGATGAAACAAGAAAATTGGTTTGAATTTCACCACAACAATAAAAACACATTGCTAAAAATTTTGTTTAAAATTAATGTTGGAAAAATCATTAAAATTAAAGAAAATATTGCATGGAAATAAAATTGGTATTACTAAAAAGCTATATATTTTTTAAATTTTAAAGCCGTGCAAAAATAGTTTCAATACGATAGTATGGTCCAAAATTAAATAAAAACAACCCGCTAAAATTTCGAATTAATTTTCAATTAATTAAAAATCTATCTAAAATTTGGAAAAAAATCCTTTCCTAGTGAGCACCTAATACACACTACTTGGAAACTGTTTAGAAGGATTTTTGTATCATGTAACTTATGGAATGTATGCCATAAAAACATTATAAAAACAATGGCTTTAACAACATTCTTGAATTACAGAATAGTAAAATTTCTTTTCGGAAAAAGCAAAAACATTTATTGTTTATTTACAAACGTCACTTTTTAATTATAGAAAACTTTGTAATATCAAATAATTTAAAGTCTGATTAAATATTTTCGGAAAAATAACACTGTTTGAAACCAAACTGTAGATCACATATTCCATTAAACGCATTGAAAATGTGCGAACAGTCTGTAGGTGACATAAACTGTTGCCACATTGATTCAATTAAGCAGGGGTTCTCACTTTTTTCAATCGCGTACTCCTTGAATATTCTTTTTGTTTTCACGTACCCCCTACTATCATATCCAACCCCTCCCCCCATAACGAAAGCAAAGATTTTTTTTTATCAATAATGTTAAGGTTAATTTAAAAGTGAAATGACTCGAATTCATAACATTTGCAGAACTTATTTTTGATTTTTACATTTTATTCTATTTTTATCATAGTATTAGTTCATTAGAATTTTAATTATTTCGTTATAACTTATAAGAATAACAAAAAATTACATTTCGCAATAATCAACTATTCAAGAGGTATAGTTATTAAATAGCAAGTATTCACTTGGAGAAACAGAATTCTTTAACTTTTTTAATCCCTTATGTTTTCTTGTTTCCGCCATTAACAACTTTGAATTCGCGTACCCCCAAATGGTCCTTTGCGTACCCCGAGAGGTACGCGTACCACAGGTTGGGAACGGAATACTTGAGATGCTTAGCATTCTAAGCAATTTTTGTATCTAATTACAATATTTGCGAATAACTTAATTTTAGTTTATAAGTTTAACCAGCTCATAAGAATAGCACGGGTAGGGGGAAAAAAGTACATAGCGCGCCGGAAAACGTGCGATATTCCCTAAGGTGGGGAAAACAATCGTTCCTTTTTTTTGCGTAGAATGGAGAAAAAACCGAATAGATAACTTCAACGCCTTTTTTAGCCGATTTAAATGAAAATTGGAGACAAATCTACAATTAGGGTTTCAAGACTACATACGAAAGTCTATTTATCTAAGTAATTGTTAATTTATGGCGTTCAAAGTATGCGATTATACAGACCGAGAGACGATATGGCCAAAAATTTTATACGGGCCTACATTTCTGATGAAAAAACTGTTTCCCAAATTTTATCCATCTAGCTATTTAAGTTTTTGAGTTATAAAGTTCGCACGAACGCGGACAGACAGACTTCCCGTAGACGGATTTTGTCCGAAATTTGATAGAAACCTAGAAATCATGTGTCAAGATCATATACCAAATTTCGTCTCCGTAGCTCTAATAGTTTTCGAGTTATCGTGTTCACAGACAGACAGATTTAATTCCAAAATTGTGTTTTTCGGACTCATGGAGATGTAAAAAGTGGAGATCCGTCAAAATCTCGAGTGCGAATTTTTTGACGATTACAATACTTTCTCTTTGTATACTTCGTATACGAGAAAGTAAGAATACGAGAACTCGATGCACGTATGACGCACGTGTGCGACAGTAAGGGGTTAAAAGCGATCACGTGACCTGTTGGAATACGCGTCTTGTTTTATTCATCACGGCAGTTAGCATGTTCTACGCTAAAATGCTTCCATTCTTTAAATTAATATAACGAACCGCCAGTCGAAGATGACTGT